>JASDQU010277436.1:0-14917 GCA_032191745.1 Picea mariana | reverse complement strand
CTTGAATTCTATTGGGTATAGTCCTCTTTTGGCAATAATATCTCATAAGCAATTGTTTTTACTTTTTAGACACCTTTTTATTAAGTGTTTTTGCATAGCTTGACCTAGTTCCATCTGTATCTAGGTATACTTGGTCCCCATACATCACATCGATAAAATAGTATTGGGATTATGAGCATTCGAAAGAAGGAGATTAGCATTTTCTAGTACCAAACTTATGGTGTATTGCATCTATTTTGCAAAGAAAAAAGTGATTTTCACCCTCCTTATAGTGATTTCCTTGTACAAGCATACCACCTTAGCTTCTCATTGAAATATAATCTCAAATATTTATACTTTAAGTTGTTTCTAATTACTCATCTTTATAATTAGTTTGTGATTATTTTGTTATTTTTAAATGAAAATACTATTATCTTACCTTATTTATATTCACATTATATCATTTCCTATCTCCTAAAAAAACTCAAAAACCACTAAGTAATCATGTACACTACATAGTATCTTCAATGTTATTATCCTATCTTCTACATACAACAAAATTATTATAATAATCTAAATTCACCCTTCCTTAATTGTCAAAGATGCTTGGAACACATGAAAATGTAATAAAGAACTTTCAATTTATTTATTTATAAAAAGTTTCAATGTTAATATCACATCTTCCACATACAACAAAATGATTATAATAATCTAAATTCACCCTGATTATAATAATCTAAATTCACCCTTCCTTAATTGTCAAAGATGTCTGCAATGTAAAGGAAAATGTAATAATTTTTTTTTTAATTTATTTATTATAAAAAGTTACAATATATGAGTGCAAGTTTTACAATATAATGAGTGCAAGTTTCAACTTTCTAAATGATATATGTTTTTTAAGTAAGAGGTTAAATTAAAATTGGGGTAATATTTGTCTCATGTATTTGATTAAGTTCATATACTATTTGAAAGTACATAACTTTATTGTCGTAATCTCAATGATGATAATACTAGATACTAACATTTTTGTCGATACTATATAGGTTGAAATCAAGTTTCGGTCATGGAGTAAGATCTAAAAGCACTTATGGTTGGTTAAGACCTCACCTTCCTCGGACTTTGTAATGAGTTTAGTTGGTTAAGACCTCACCTTCCTCAAACTTTGTAATGGGTCTAGTTGGTTAAGACCTCACCTTCCTCAAACTTAGTAATGGGCCAATATCTAGAAGCGTCTAGTAGAAGTGGAAGTTGATCCTCATATGAATCATCAACAAGTCATTTCAAGGGCATGGTTTTCCTTAAATAATAATGATGATTCAACATGTATTTACAAATAAAAACCAATGATAACTACTTCACTACCATTGATAAATAAATTATGATAAATCTTACCACTTAACAAAAAAAAATTACATGATTATTCATTTTTAATCTACCAAATTATTACTTAATTCCTAAACCATATATTTTCACTTTCTTATATCCGTCCGTCCTACACGTGCATTTGGCCTAAAAGCATCCAAACACAATTTTGATATTGTTTATAGAACCAAACCAGTGCGATGTTGGTGAGTTGTAGGACCAACGACTAATATAAGAAGAGTTGAGTTAAAAGCATCTTTAGCACTACTCACTTTTTTTATTTCCCTCCGTATGAGCACTAACAACTAAGTTCATCACAACACTCATGATCAGAGTAAAGAAATTGTGTGAGATGCTCTTTGCTTTTGCTTTTAGGTGTCCAACCATGGCTTTCCCTTAGTAATACATGTTTTTAAAAATGACATCAGTCCATCTAGGGAAATGTATGTAAGATGGGTTTTTTTATTGCCATTTATTGCAATGTGTACGTGAAAAGCCAAAAGCAAAACTGCCACCCTTGCTTGCCACTGTGTTCCCAATAAAACTTAATAACATAAATATATGTCTAGTGTTCTTTTATATTGTAGTTAGTCCCAAAGCAAATTATTGTGTCTATATTTGTGGACATAAAAATGTTTTTCCATCATTTTTCAATAAACCAACCAACTTGTGCAAAACTTGTTCATAACTGGAAACATTTCCCACCCATGGAGTTGGAAAAATAGCAAGTGCTTTATTTAAATGTACATTACAAAATAAAGAGTTTGAAGTATCCCTTTCAAAAAGGGGAGTCCTGCTGGCTTATTGCACTTTCCCATACATGTCATTGCAGATTTTGAATTTTTTTAGTTGAACTCAATAAAATACAAAAATACATTGACTTTTCCACTAAAGCCTAATCAGCTGTTAATTAAAATATCAATTTACATCCATTTATGTGTTATGTAATTTTAATCATTATAAAATAGATTTTTAAATGTATAAAGTGGGAGGCTTTTGGTTGGAGTATTGGCTGAAAGTGGGAGGCTTTTGGTTGGAGTATTGGCTCAAAGTGGGAGGCAACATTAATATATCTTTATTCTTGTTTATTTTTAATAATGAAATATAATTAATTATTATTATTTTATTTACATTTACATAATTTTATAATGGTGAAATATAATTAATTTCATTTACATTTACATAATTTTATAATGGTGAAATATAATTAATTTCATTTACATTTACATAATTTTATAATGATAAAATATAATTTATTATTATTATTTCATTTACATTTACATAATTTTATAATGTGTTATTTTTTTTTAAATAAAAAATTAATACACGTATTTCAATTTTTTATAACTTTAAACCTATTGAAAAATTAAATTTAAATGTAGATGATATTGACATTCACAATGCCAAGAAGAAATCATGAAGTTTTGTATCATTAAGAAATTTATGATTGATTGTTTGGTTAGTAATTAAAAATGAATGTCTTTTGTGAATTAATTAGAGTTGGAAATAACATTTAAACATGTCATTTGAGGTGAACGGTGGATTATGGATTTAAAAAGTCTATGCAATTGTAGTTAAAGATAGCACTTAATAATCTTACATAAAAAAAAAATGGAGAAACAACATAAAAATGTGTACTTGCTTGAAAGTTGTTGAAGCTTGAGTTTAAGAGATGAACATATTGCCTCAACAAGTTGAAAAATTTGCCTTTACTTTAAGTTCATGTTTCCTATGCTCTCCAATATTCTAATTTATCTTTCCCTCTTGCCTTGTGTTTCACAAATAAATTAAAATTCATTTAAGAATACCCTTGATATGATTATTAAATTTTGAAAAGTGAAAGAGGAGATGATATATATATATATATATATATATATAGCAACGACACAGACAATAATTTAGGCAGTGTCACAGTAACCCCATATTGTATAGTTGTACATACTATAGTTCAACGCTTAGACAATGAAAATGATAAAACGTGGCACACCCAATATAAGGGGGGAAACACTACAATATTTTGAGTGGTTTGCCATCCAAAAAATGCCCAAGGTACCTTTGTATATCATCACTTTACTAAAATGACTAGTTTTGTGACCAATGGTCTTATGTAGGATGTTATAGAGTATGTAGGAAATGTCTTACCCAATGAAAATCACAATGTCTCTTGTATCATCTAAATAAATATCCAACACAATGACTAAAATACATATCTATGGGCCAATAAAATAGTTCCTTCGTTGAAGATGTTATTGATTTTTAGATTGACACCAAATCAAAGCCCCTACTAAAAATATTAATAAAATTAAATGAAACAATAAATAATAAATACTGATAATAATAAACAATATATGATTGCACCAAGAGTAGCTAGGTGCACCTACAACCCAATATGATCATAGAGATGGTTTCATGTTTATAACATGGGTAACTCTTACATGTCAACTTCATAAAAAATATAATACTTATAACAAATAATAGTAATACTATATGTTAGACAAATATAAATAAAAACATTATTGAGATTGAGTGACACATGAGTGCCAAGTGTTACTCCAAGTAGATGAAGATGGTTATGGGATTTGTACGAGGGCATGGCAAGGAATTATGGCGCCTAGTGTCAAGGGAAGTAGCCCAAATTGCTAGGACAATGGGACAAGGAATGCGTTTATTGCTCATTCATAGAGGACTTGTTTCAATGATATGGTTAGGATAATGGGCATGTAGGATATCATGACCACAAATGGGGCTTGGGAATTATCTGGAATGGAGGGACTATTCCACTTGATAGAGTGGAAAATCAGAGTTTCCCAGCTTCAGAAGGGTCTCGGGGTCTTGGTCTCCCGCTCATGTGGTGGAAATTGGTTCTTAGTGTTTTTGTGTTTTCCTTTGGTTTTGTTGGGACTATTTGTTAGGGTTCTTTTTTGGTTGTGGCCCTAGTTCTTCTACTGAGATTATGGTCTGGGGGAGACACCCTTTGATTTTTTGCACTAGGTAATAGAACCGTCTGTTGTCAGGGGTGTCAAGTAAATTGGAGGAGATCCTCTAGGGGTTGGTTTTGGCCTGGGTTTGTGGTTTGGTTCGTGGCTTGGTTATCTTCGCTTCCTTGTTGGGTTTCAATTCATAGGTTCGCTAGTTGGGCTATGGGTTTCTACTTTGTCCCTTTCTCTATCCCAATGGAATTTTTTAGCAATGGGGATTATTTTTTCTCCATGTTCAAGGTTTTGTGGCACCATCTCTCCCTTTCCTCAAGTCCTCTATATTCCATGGTAGACCACTCTTACATGGACATTCCAGAATCTAGTTTGAGGGGTCTAAGAAGAAGGAAAAGGAATGCTTCTCACTCTGATCGGCATGAGGTATTAGTCCCCTCCATGACCAAGGATGAAAAAATAACCAAGAGAGTAGAACAAAACTTTCAAATGAAGTTTTTAGCTGAGATAAAAGTGGACGTAGATGCAATGGAGGACATTTCTCTCAAAAAGTGAAAATGGGTCGCGAAAGAGAAAATTGAATAGGATTTTGAGGATTAGTTCTCTGAATCTGGTTTCTCAAGGAGTAGAGACATTATTGATGCGGGAAAAAATTCCCCATGCCAACATGAGGGGGGATTTCCCAATGGAAGGTCCCAATCAGACCTGCTCTCGTTTGGTATGGAAATATCCACTAGTATGTGGGCCCAGTTTTCACTAACTAAATGGGTTACTCTCTGAAGAGATACTTGCTCATTTAATATAATCTAAATCCTAAATGCATCCCAATATAATATACAAATGCAATCATATTTTAACAGTGACAAAAGGGATGATTACAAGCATAAAGTTTGAATATTAAATGCTAGAAGGAATTCATCACTCTCGATATAAACTTTACTATCATATTAAAAAACATATAAACAACATTAAATATGTCCTTGCAATCACATTCATAATCCATTCATAATTATTTCCTACAGAACCAATTGGAAAGAATGACAAACTGCTGCAGAAAACCATCAATCAACAATAGTGCATTATTACATGCATAGACCATGAATGAACTCCTCCTTATATTTATCTTTTAGAGGGAATTCCTCAAACTAAGATACAATTAAAATAAAAATCTTCCAAATACATCCTCAAGCTTCATAAATAATTATACAAGACCCAACTTTGGGTTATTGAGTCCCTCCTACTATTGAGGGAAAAATTGCATTTATAACATTTTTTGGTCACTACCCCTTCAAATCATTCTTCTTCTAGAATCTTCATCTCTTGTCTTTCTCATACAATTACAACCATTCTTCTTCGAAATTTTCATTTTCTCGATGCTCATTTCTTCATTGGGACTCCCCACCTCCTCATTTATTCATGTCAAAGTGACAATAATGAAAACATATAAATTCATTTATATTTGAGTAAAAGAAGAGATATTGACAGTTGTATTAATTACAATCCAAGAATTTATTAATGTCAATTAGGGAAGAGAAAATATTTTAGATTATTTCTTAAGTCCTGATCTTTCCAACGAGCTCTTGTATACTCGATTTGGCCTTCAGAAACGTGAGTTATGGGCTGCAGAAAAATGTGTGGCCAATATTCAAGAAAAATCATGCCTCCTCTTTTCTTGATTTTTTTGGGAATTTATGTTGTTAATCTTGCACAAATAATTCTTCTTCTAACATGTTCTTCACTCCTTCATCTTTCCAACAAGCCATCGCACGCCTAATCCAACAAGCCATCACACGCCCAATTTGGCCTTCTAAAACTCAATATACAGCCCTCGGAAGTGAGAACTCAACAACCATAGATTTCATCCTTAAGTCAATATTGACCATTGCTCTTCTAAGATTAATAATATATCCCACTTGCATTGTGAGAAGTGATTGAAAGGGATTTATATTGTTTTTTCCTCCTTATGTAGTTTGTATGTGGAGTTAGGAGAGATATGGAGTGTTGAGCTTATGTTAATGTTTTGACCATACCTGCACTCGAAAAATAAAATAAATAAAAAATAAGAGAAATAAATAAAATAAAGAAATAAAAATGCATGTACTTACATATCTAAAAACTAAAAATAAAAAAATAGTAATGTCTGAAAGTAAACGTGAATTTAGACAGTTATTAATAGTAATTTAGGACGATTACTGATGGTAATTTGGGACATGGAATTTGGGTGGTAATCCAGAAGGTGAAAATACGATAGGGAGAACCCGAATTCGTAAACCAATTGTAATAAAATAATTCAAGAAAAATAATAAAATAATCATGTTTGGAAATCATGTCAGAAGGAAGTTTCACGAATTTGTTTTCTAATAGGTTTGTGGAAAATGATTTCGAGAAGGTGAATTCGATAAAATCTCCTGAAATGTTAAAAGCCAGATGAGGTGATCTCGACAGGATTGTGGGTTTTGGGGTTCAATAGGCTTGCGGATTGAGTAATTTAGGAGGAATGTTCAAGAAAAATATCCCGAAGTCAACATGAATGCTCGATGGAGAAATCCTGAAATGTAAAAGACAAAAGGTTAAGCTCGAATTATACATGAATGTCAAATGTCCCTGAATAAATAATAATAATAATAATAGTAAATATGCATTTGGACTTTGGGACTTCCAGAAAAATGAAAAATAAAAATAGAAATAAAATGAAATAATAAAAATATTCTCAAAGAAATAATAAACTACAACATTGGGGATTTAGGATTTTTGGGGAAAATGCATGATGTATAAAGTAATTCCCCAATAGTAATTCCTAGAATAAAATAATAAAATTGATCCAGATGGATATTGGTGGCCACCCACCTATTCCAACTGACTCCTCATGTCCGTTTTTTTTCAACACGTATTTCTGTAGTGCTTTATAATTGCGAGTTCTACACTTTTGGGGCTATCTGAAGCCTCACACATTCTCCAGGTGGATATGGGTGGCCTCTCGCCTAATCCAACTAGCCTAAAATGTATGTGGAGTCTGATGAAAGAATGTGTATTTCTTTGAAATACCTTTCCAACGGGCTATCACACACCTAAAACGGAGGTCGTATGCAAAAGTTATGACCCTAGGAATTACACCAACTTACCCATAGGGCCCACATGAATTTTGGCGTTTCACCTTCTAGGGTTAGGTTTTTGGATGTCTAGGGTTTTGGAATTCATGAGTAATATGAAAAGGGCTTATGGAGCCTCATTGTAATCCATTCTGCTTAGACAGATGTGTGTAGCAGCCACATCTCTTCTCAGAGATAACTACCACCATTCGAGCAAGTTTTAGTTCTGCAGTTTTACAGTTTCAACCTATTTCATTATTTAATAGAAGATATTGTTCACTGGATATTTGTGTTATTCCTCCTATCTCTGTGTTTATTGTATTCAGTCTGTTAATAAGTTCGTTCCGCTCCTAAATCTGGATCAGTGGTATCAGAGCAACTTTCTCTTCATTTATTTTTCTTCATGCATGTCCCCAACAAGGTCCGGGTACAAGAAGCTAGGACTCGAACCCATTGAGCCATTACCATATCGGTCATGCCGAGCCTGACAACAACCCATGGAAGACGAAAAGAAAGATGATGGAGTAGGAGATCCTATTAAAATTTTGCTTGAGGAAGCCCTCACATGACAAAGGAACGAAAATATGGACAACTTCACGCAAATCCTTCGATGACTACCCACGAAAAAATCATCTTCATCAAGCGGCCATGCAACCCGCTTCAAGGTACATGCAAATTTTGATATTCCATTATTTGAAGGACTGATAGATGCAGAGGCTATAGATAGATGGTTGAATCTGCTCGAAGGATATTTTTCCGTCCACAATTTTTCCGATAGGGAAAAGATCACTTTTTCACTCCTCAAGGTCGTTCCCCATGTGAAATATTGGTGGGATACTTACACTAAGTAAAGGGCCGTGGAGGAATATGAAATTTTTGTGGTGGCCCCTACATGGGATTCCTTCTAGGATGCCATTAAATAACAATACTACCCTATTGGAAGCTACGAGGAACAATACACCCGATGGACCACCCTACGTCAAGAAAGGGATCAGACAGTACCAGTCTTCACCAATATTTTCCATACCCTACGCACCAAATTGGATATCAAATATTATGAGAATCATATGGTTCTCAAATATCACGGTTGTTTTCATCGATACATTCAAAAATAAATGGAGTTCCTAGACATCGCCTCGTTGGCCACGACTTATAGATACGTTGTCAAGATCGAGCAGAAATTTAAGCAGAAACAGTGAGAGTTTGGATCTGCAAACCCCTCATAGTCAAAGTAGGGCAAAGGAAGCCCAAACCCACACAACAAGGGACCAAGTCAATATGGCCACCCTCAGTACAATCCATCCAAGCTGCAACACAAGAAGGGCAGTGAAAAGACGAAGAAGGACACAGGAAAATGGTGTGAGTACCATAAAAGTCCTTGGCACAACACTGACGAATGTCGCTCCAAGCAGTACCTCGTGGCCAAGATGAAGGCTTCCAAGTCAGAGGCCAATTCTGATTCCGAGTCAAATCATGAATGAGGGAAGCAGATTATTGGTGCTGAACCCAGTTCCACAGTTTCTACCACCAAAGTCTGGCCAAGCGAACCAGAAGAACCAGAGGAAGGTGAACGCTTCTTTCACTCGCAGATGTGGGTCAAGGGGGCTCCAATTCATTTCATTGTCAATAGCGGTAGTCAGAAGAACCTAATTTTAGTAGAGGTCTTCAAGTGGTTGGACCTGCCAATGACACCACACCCACATCCCTACACCATCGGTTGGCTTCGTCAAGGATGAGATATTCATATCAGCCAACAATGTCATCTTCCCTACAACATCAAGCCTTTCAAAGATGAGGTACTGTGTGATATTGATCCCCTTGAAGTTTGTGTTGTTATTTTAGGACAACCATATTTGTGGAAGCGTCATGTTGTGTATGATTCTAGACCCTGCAGTTTTATTATTACTTTGGGTAGATAATTGTACAGGATCCCAGAGGTGGCACCGCCTACTTCTATTTCTTTAATCTTTGCTAAGAAATGTAGTAAGTTCATTTCACAGACTGGTAAGTTCATATTATTTGTGATCCGTGCTCATAGTAAGAAGAAGGTCGCCACCACATCTGTGGCCTCTACACAATGCCTATATTTGCAACAAAATCAAGTGGACGGGATCGTGGAATAATACAGATACATCTTCACCTAACCTATAGGGGTACCGACACACTGCCAAGTCAAGCATCCCATTGATCTAACCCTCGACAAACCTATACCTAATGGCATAGTCTATCGGTTCTCGCTGATGGATAATGATGAAATCAAGAGTCATATCCAAGAGATTTTTCAAAAGGGGAACATCAGACCCAACTC
Organism: Picea mariana; assembly: GCA_032191745.1. Classification (NCBI taxonomy): domain Eukaryota; kingdom Viridiplantae; phylum Streptophyta; class Pinopsida; order Pinales; family Pinaceae; genus Picea; species Picea mariana. The sequence goes on along the minus strand of JASDQU010277436.1, from coordinate 5,249 downwards.
CTCCCCTTGCGGATGTCCGATTGTATTGGTGCAGAAGAAGGATGGGACTTGGTGACTCTACATTGATTACAGAGCCTTAAACAAAGTCACAATCAGGAACCGCTACCCCATTCCCAAGATTCATGACCTTCTTGACCAATTCAAGGGGGGAAAGTTATTCGGCAAGATTGACCTGAATTCTGGCTACCACTAGGTTTCCATTTAACGAACTGATGTCTGGAATACATCCTTCAAGTCTAAAGAAGGTCTCTACAAATGGCTAGTCATGCCCTTTGGATTAACAAATGCACCAGCCACTTTCATGAGGTTGATGAATGATGTATTGAGACCCTTCACCAACTCCTTTGTGTTAGTATATTTGGATGACATCCTCATATTCAGTAGAATGTGGGAGGAGCACATGTGCCATATTCAATAGGTTTTGAGCAATCTACAACAACACAAGATTTATGTCAATTTAGAAAAATTCTCTTTTGGCATGAACAAAGTACAATACTTGGGCTAAATTGTTGATGAGCATGGGGTACATGTTGATCGAGCTAATATCCAAGTCATTCGTGACTGACAAACCCCGACCACACTGACTGAGCTTCAGAGCTTCTGGGGTCTCACCAATTTCTACTGACAATTTGTGTTGGGATTCTCCCATATTGCATGGGCCCTCATCCAGATGACCAAGGGCGATGGTAGGGCCAAGTTCGTATGGGGGAAGGAGGAACAACGAGCATTCGAGGATCTAAAACATCGCTTGTTCTCATCTTCAGTACTCTCCTTGCTTGATCTGCAACACCCATTCAAGATTGAGACTAATGCATCTGACTATGTCATGGGCACAGTTCTCACTCAACATGGGCATCCTGTGGCGATACTGTCCAGAAATAACCCACCTATGACAAGGAAATGTATTCCATTGTACAAGGTTGTCGTCAATGGAAACATTACATTCTGGGGAAAGAGATGATCATACACACTTATCACAAGCTTCTGTAGTTCATACAGACATAGGGGAAATTGCAAAACGACCGCCATAAGAAGTGGTCCACCTACCTGCAATAGTTCCATCTCAACATCAAGTATAATACATGCATCTCCAATCGTGTCCCTGACTACCTCAGTTGCCCCCCTGTGGGTGCACTCGCCACTGTGATCCAGTCCTGCAGACATGAAGCATTAGAGTGGCCCCAACTTTATCAGCAACATCCATACTTCACCACCACATATCATCTCTTGGGTATAGGTGTCACTATCACTGATTTTCACATTAAGGAAAGACTCTTATGCCACTTGGGCCATCTTTTTGTTTCTACAAGCGAGCGTGCAAAGCTGATTTGGGAAGCCCACTATAGTCGGGTGGCAGGACATTTTGGTGTATAGAAAATTGTGGTCATTCTTTAGAAACATTTTTATTGGCCAAAATTTTGACAGGACGTGAGCAAGTTTATCAGATATTTCACTACCTGTGCCATTTCCAAGCCAACAATCAAGAAGCAAGGCTTATACACTCCTCTTTATATTCCTTAGAAGCCATGGGAATCCATCTCAATGGATTACATGTATGGTTTTCTGTCCACCAAGCATGGGAATGACTGTGTGTTTGTGGTCATTGATCGATTTTCAAAGATGGCCATCCTCACAGCCTGTAAGAAGAATTTCATAGCTTCAGAGACTACCAAGCTCCGCTTTGAACGAGTTTGGGTCCACTTTGGGATACAACAGACCATTATCTCTGACCGAGACAACAGGTTTCTGAACACCTTTTGGTCGAGTCTCTGGTCTCTGTTGGACACCAAGCTCACAACATCCACTGCTTTCCACCCCCAAACCAATGGCCAAACCAAGGTTGTCAATTAGATGATTGTGCACATCCTGCGCATGTAAAATTCTAAGCATCCTCGTACATGGGATGAGAGTCTTCCATATGTCCAACACAACTACAACATGGCTCTCCATAGTTCCATCGTTCATAACCCATTTCAGGTCAGTCTGGGATTCTAGCCCTTGGGACCCATTGATGTGGCACTTCCTCTTGCCACCACACAGACAAAATCTTCCCCTGATCATTTTGCGATTGACAAAGCCACCAAATTCATTGAGCAAATTCAACACATCCTCCAACAGGTCTAGGAGATTTTGCAGAAATCCAATGCTAAGTACAAGAAGCACCATGATCAACACAAGGTACCACACCAGTTTCAGGTTGGAGACAAAGTCTGGCTTTATTTGCAGAAGGAGTGTCTCAGTGGGCCCCATCAGAAGCTTCACCCACTTCGTTATGGGCCTTACACTATCACCAAGGCTATGGGTAATAATGCTTTTGAGCTCAACACTCCACCCTTCCTTGTTTTGCATCTAGTATTCAATGTGGACCTCCTTCAACCATATTTTCTACCATTATTGGACACCTCTGAGATTGCCAAATAGCTGACACCAACAAATCTCAACCTTGACTGCATGGAACAAGCATCCACCAATTAGATTGTAGACACACATGTCATGAGCACTTGTCAGCAGTGGATCCATCTTTATTGGGTTGTCAAGGCAGGGAAAATCCTACACCAAGGCAAGTGGCTCACCCGGGGCCAAATCCAGTAGAATTTTCCTCACCTAATGGGGGAACTCAATGCAATGGAGACCATTGCTTCCTAAGGGGGGGAGGATTGATCCAAATGGATATTGGTGACCACCCACCTATTCCAACTAGATCCTTGTGTCTGTTTTTGTTCAGCACATCTTTCTGTACTACTTTATAATTGTGAGTTCTACACTTCTGGGGCTGTCTAAAGCCTCACACATTCTCCAGGCGGATACGCGTGGCCTCTCGCCTAATCCAACTAGCTTATTTCGTATGTTTTCATGTCATCACATCTTGTTGTACTTTTAGGGTTGTTTTGGGGCCCTAAACATTTTTTTTTGGCTCACCACAGTCAGATTATAGACGGAGTCAGAGTCTGATGGTGGAATGTGTATTTCTTTAAAATACCTTTCCAACGGGCTATCATGCTCCTAAAATAGAGGTCGTATGCAAAAGTTATGACCCTAGGAAGTTGAGGTACCAAATTACACGAACTTACCCATTGGGCCCACATGACTTTTGGTGTTTCACCTTCTAGGGTTAGGTTTTTGGATGTCTAGGGTTTGGGAATTCATGAGTAATATGAAAAGGGCCTATGGAGCCTAATTTTAATCCATTCTGCTCAGACGGATGCGCGTAGCAGCCACATCTCTTCTCAGATATAGCTACCACCATTCGAGCAAGTTTCAATTATGCAGTTTTACAGTTTTAGCCTATTTCATTATTTAATAGAAGATATTGTTCATTGGATATTTGTATTATTCCTCCTATATCTATGTTTATTATATTCAATCTGTTAATCACTTCATTCTTCTCCTAAATCCAGATAAAAAATATACACGCCATTGTGCATGTCCAATGATAAAGTCCCAATGAGGAAATTTCCCGAAAGGTAAAGTTTGATGATAAAGTCTCGAAGGGGAAATTTACCAATATGGTAAATACCCTAATAAAATAAAATAAAATATACATGCAAAATTTTGAAACCATGTTGGAATTTGGAAATTAATCCATGTGTGAAATAAAAATAAAAATAAAATAAATAAAATACAGCTATGAGACAAAATAAAATAAATAAGTCAATTCCCGCTAGCACATCCGGTTAAGGTGTAGGTTTCATTTGCTAGGTGACCCGAGTTCAATACCCTTACGATGTGATTAGTCAAGAGGAGACACCCAAAATCCATCCATGTTAAGGATTGGTGTTGCCCAGGATAAGTGTAGTCCTCGAGTGATTTTAATGACTTATATGCCCCTGTGTTGTGGTTACTTAGCCAATGGTTGAAATGTTGTCCCAATAAGTGACAGGAATTTCTAACAAAAAAATAAAAAATAAAAATATATACAAGCTCATATATACAAAAATAAATATGGATGGATGGGTTAGGAGAATTGAGGTTGAGTTCTAAATACATATCAAGATTCCAACTACGGGTCAAGGTTTCGACTGTGGATCAAGGTTCCACATATAGATCAAGGTTTCGCACCTATAACTCCAAGAAAATTGAAAAAGGAATATAATGAGAAAAACCCAGACTTCTAGATTCTAGATGACATGCCATACAACACATCAAGGCTATGTAGTGTGACACCTAGGAAGAATCAGAACCTGAATCCAACCAGACATGCTTACATCAAGAATATCGGATGGAAATGAGGTCGTCAGATCAAACTGTTCTATGCTATTCATTTACTCAATCTCAACCCATAGCCAGACATGAAAGGTTATGAAATGTTATGAAATATGGGACCCAAATGATTTGAGAAACAAAGTTAAAGTAGGCTCTAAATGTCCAGATACCCGGATATTTGGGATTTAGATAGGTGGAAATTTTGGGTTTCCAATTTATAAAGACTCGAGGCTTAAGATAGGCTCAACATATATGTATTTGAAGGTTGTTGAGGGCATAGGAAATTTGAAGTTTCCATTTCTTTCAAACACTAGGAGGATTTTCCCTATAGTTTCTTGTACTCTGTGACCAAATGCACATGATAATTCTTCCTTGGATGTGCACAAGATTTCTCTTCTATTAAGGCATGATTCTCTTAAGAACTTGAAACAACATAAGTATCTTTCATAGGAAATTACTCTACAACCCTATCACTGCAACCACAAAAAGAATTGAATTTGTTATACATGGAAAAATACACTTGATAATAGGTTATAAAGTCTACATTCTTTCCCCTTTCCATTTTACTAACAAATATATAAAAAATAGTTGGGCTTGTTCAAAAATAAGGAAATGAAAAGAAGGAATTTCTTGAAAGAAATCATCTATGATTTTATCCTGTTATGAACAATCTACTCCTGTAAACAAAGTGTCGTGAAAGATATGTAGATTTTTTTTGGTTGCTTGTAACTAATCGAAGATAATATCTCAAACTATTGGAAAATATTAAATATCCTATGATTCTATTTATGTATTTTAAATTGAGGAATCTGATTAAGACGTGAGAGCTCAAGCATGGATATGAGGACAACATGTACAAGATGAAAAGTAACAATATGATCTTCATTCATGTAAATTCTAACCTTGTACAATATCTACTGCAAACCGATATTCAGAAAAGAACAGAAAAGATACAATGGAAAATACAAACATTACACAGAGATTTTTCACCTGGAAACCCAAACCGGGAAAACCAACATATATTATATTGATCCACATTGTGTTAC
>JASDQU010277435.1:0-14917 GCA_032191745.1 Picea mariana | reverse complement strand
TGAAATTCGAATTTGAAGACAAGGAGATTACATTATTGTGATCTTATCTCAAGTCATGGGATCACTTTGTTACCTTTATGAGTTTTAGTTCAACAGAAAGTATTGAGCTTGATGTTATTGTTGGAGCTTTACTGTTTGAGGAAACAACAAAGAAATACAATTTAGAAACCTCTACATCTGAGGCGATGGTAGTAAGAGGAAGACCAAAGAAAGAGGACATGTTCAGAGGGATTTCTCTTGGTCAAATTCGAAGGGAAAGAAGAGAAAGATTAAGTGTTTGTTTTGTGGCAAATCTGGACACCTAAAGAAGGATTGTTTGAAGCGACAACAAACCTCCAAAGAAGACCTTCCAAAAGAGACGAAGGAAGCAAATGCAACTGAAACAGGTTCAGCAACAAGCTCAGGTATGGATGATGAATTTTTAACAATTGGAATTGTTTCACATTATGATCAACAATGGTTATTAGATTCTGGTGCTTCAAATCACATGTGTGTTCATAGACATTGGTTTATTACTTACCAGTCTATAGATGATGGAATTGTTTACATGGGAAATGATATATCATGTAAAGTTGTGGGAATTGGTAGCATTCGAATTAAGATGTTTGATGGATCTGTTAAGATACTAACTAATGTTGGACATGTACCTGAGATTAGGAATAACCTAATCTCTTTGGGATTCTTAGATACTGGAGGATATAAAAGTATTGTTCAAGGTGGAGTTATGAAGCTATATAAAGTAATCATACTGGTTATGAAAGAGAAGAAGGTTGGTAACCTGTTTATGTTAGAAGGAAGAACGTAGTCAGATCATGCGACACATGTATCCAAGAATTATTATGATTTTGTTTGACCATGGCATCAATGGTTGGGCCATATGAGAGAAAGAGGATTGAAGGTGGTGATGGTATTAAGGGGTACAGGTTGTGGGATCCTACTACCCAAAATATCACCATTAACATAGATATAATATTTGATGAATCATCTCTCATCAAATCAGATGTAGATGTTCAAATGAAATAGGTAGAAGTACCTAGGTATCAACAGATTCAGTTTGAAACTCGTTCAAATACAGATGAGCATGAACATGACCAAGTTTATGAAGATGTTCATGAAGAGGTTCTTGCAGAGGAAAACATGGATGATGATGACAATCAACAGATTGTGGATGAGCCACAAAATTCCCTAAGGAGGTATACATGGGTCAGAGTTCCTCTAAGAAGGTATGATGATTTTGTTTCATCAGTTTCTTTAAGTACTAATGATGATGAACCTTTGTGCTATCAGGAAGTTGTGGAGGGTTCTAACAGTGAAAAATGGAAAGAAGCAATGAAGGATGAAATGAATTCTTTGGCGAAGAATGCTACATGAGACTTGGTATAGCTTCCAAGGGACAGGAAAAATGCAGGTTGCAAGTGGGTCTACAAGCTGAAGAAGGGTGTTGATGATAAGGTAGAGAGGTAAAAAGAAAGGTTGGTTGAAAAAGGATATTCTCAGAAAGAAGGTATTTAATTTCATGATATTTTTTCACCAGTTGTTAAAATCATTTAAATTCGAAGTATGTTAGCATTGGTTGCATTACTTGATTTGGAGTTGGAGCAGCTAGAGGTTAAGACTGCTTTCTTACATGGATATTTGGATGAGGAGATTTACATGGAACAACCTGAAGGGTTCGTTTAGAATCGCAACAAGAAATTTGTTTGCAGGCTCGAGAAATCATTGTATGGTCTGAGGCAGTTGCCCAGACAATGGTACAAGAAATTTTACTCTTTCATGATGAGCCAAAATTATACAACAAGTGAGTATGATCATTGTGTTTACTTTAAGAAATTGAATAATGGAATATTCATTATCTTAGTATCGTATGTTGACGATATTCTTTTAGCAAGAAAAATCATAACTGAGATCAATAGGTTAAAGGCTCAGATGGCTAGAACATTTGATATGAAAGATCTAGGAGCAACAAAGTAGATTTTGGGCATGGAGGTATTTAGAGACATGAGGAATGGTAAGATTTGGTTGTCACAATAGAAGTATGTCGAGAAAATACTTTTGAGGTTTGGTATGAACAGTGTGAACCAGTTTCTGTACCTTTCGCTTCCCATTTTAAGATTTCTTCAAGTTTATGTCCTAGTACAAAAGAAGAAAAGGAATATATGTCTTGAATACCATATGCTACTGCAGTAGGAAGTTTAATGTATGCGATGGTTAGTACAAGACCAGACATTTCACATGCATTTGGGGTTGTCAGCAGATATATGGAAAATCCAGGTAAAGAGAACTAAGCAACAGTGAAATGGGTGCTTCGATATCTGAGGGGAACAAGTGATTATTGTATCACCTATAACAGTGGTTGTGAGTTAGTCTGTGGATATGTTGATTTTGATTTTGCAAGTGATTTGGACAAGATGAGGTCAACTTCAGGATATGTCTTTACTCTTGAAAGTGGAGCTATTAGTTGGATGTGAAAGCTACAGAGCATTGTTTCTTTATCCACTACAAAAGTAGAATACATAAGTTTCTTCACATGCTTGCAAAGAGGCGATTTGGTTAAAAGGTTTGTTTGGTGAGTTTGGAAGGATGAAGGACAAAGTAAAGCTACTTTGTGATAGTCAAGGTGTTATTCACTTGGCCAATAATCCAGTCTACCACAATAAAACTAAACATATTCCTATTAAGTACCATTTTGTAAGACAGGTCATCGACGAAGGTGGAGTTTGTCTTGAAAAAGTTCATACAAAAGAGAATAGCATAGACATGTTCACAAAACCAGTACTTTTAGAGAAGCTATGATGGTTCTTGGCTTCTCTTGGCTTGCAGAAAAAGTGCTATAATAAAATAATGAGTAAGGTATCATATAAATTTGTTGTCAAGGTGGATATTGTTGAAACGGTTGACAATAGAACCCCTGGATTCGAGGAACAATATTCTACCTCAACTCCTCTTCTCCGGGATTCAGCAGCGTAGGTGTCAATTCCGTTGGAGCATGCAGAGGAAAGCATTCACTGCTCAGTTAGTAATATTTTTTTCTATGACTGTAAAACTGGACGTTATAAAACTGCATAATCTCCATTAAATGATAATGAGATAGCATCGATGCCTTCTTGGTGGACGTAGCCCGAAGTTGGGCAAACCACATAAATCACTGTGTTTTATTTTTCCATTTGATATTTTGATGTGTGTTTGTTGCGTATTAGGTAAATATTGTGACCTTCTGATTAACATATATCACAAAATATCTATTAGGTTTTCAAATTTTGTTGGTAGAAACCCACTCAAGTTCAGTGTGTCCAAATTGTGTTATGGGAATCGAAAATAAGTTAGGCTTTTAAGTTTTGGAAATATGAAAGTAATAGTTTTATTTATATTGTTTCTCTGCACATCAAATAAATTAAGAACACTGCATGATCTGAGTTTCTATGGGATCAGACCTTCAAGTTGATTTATGGCTAGATCTTAGATAATCAACTTTCTCAATTTTCCTAGCTCGAGTGGAATCTGCCCTATAAGTTGATTGTTTTATAGCTATAGGTAGTTAAGGTTTGTCATGAAAAAAATATGTTTCATAGCCGTAAAGCACTTGTTACCCTCCTTTCTCTCCATCAAATCGCAAAATCATTTCCTCCTCCTTTGTAATTTTGTATTTGTGCTTTTCATGGAAACTTGGTGTAGAAGACTGGTGGTACCTAGGAGCTCCTTTTTTTTCTCTTGGAGTGGACACTTGGCATGGATGTTGGGCGCATTTTTATTTTGCATTATGTGTTTTTATATGACACCATATATACCCATGGTCATCCTTGTGGGTATTCCTTATTGCTTCACACTTGGACTCGGGCTTGGGCGCTTTCAATTGGACGTTAGGTTTTGATTTAGATTAAGGCTTATTAATAACACAAATTACCTATTTTTTTAAATAACCAAAACCTTTTTAACAAATCTAAATATAAAACATTATTTTAAAACCATATAAAATAGCTTTAAAATATAATTTTACATTTATTTTTATATATATTTATAATCTTTGGCTTGGTTTTAAAGTAGAAAAAGTAACTTGGCATTTTCAATCACAATTGAAGAGACCAAGGAAGAATTGTAGACATAGGCAAATTGTAAGACTTCACCAAATTGAGAGTTTGAGACTATGGCATACTTTGACAAAGTTTGACCCAAGGATTTGAGACTTTGGAAAAGTTGACACAAAGTTGATGAGAAGGTTAAAGATTTTGATGGGATCAAATTTAGGTGCTAATAAGTGAGGTTTCGAAAGAAAAACTTCATGCGACAAACTTACTAGATGACATGTTGATTTCGCTATCAAAATTTGAATTTTCAATAGAGACAATTTTAGGTATTAACAATCATAGTCATGGTCAACCACTTTATTACTTTAACATGTTAATGTACTATTAATACTTTAATACATTTTCAATGTATTAATGGATTAATGTCTTAAGGTCAAATAGACCAATTTGATCTTAGTGGACGATTAATCATCATCATCATCATATTAATTAATAATACTTTATTAATGTATTAATGTAATTCATCAATATATTAATACTTTAATTTATACATTACATTAATGTATTTATGTATTAATATAAAATAATAGACAATTAATGTATTAATTGATTAATACATTAATACTTTAGTACATTAATGTATTATTACATCAATGCATTAATACATTGATATGTTAATACATCGATGTATTAATGCATTATTAATGTATTAATACATTAATGCATTATTAATGTATTGATACTTTAATGTATTTATGTAAAAATGTATTATTAATGTATTTTACTTTATTAATATATTAATATGATTATTAATGTATTAATTAATTAATACTTTAACACATTAATGACTTAATATATTTATATATTAATACATTAATTAATAAACCATTAATTAATTTGTATATTAGTACATTAATGTATTTATGTATTTATGTAAAAATATATTATTATTATATTTTTATTTTATTAATTTATTAATACTTTATTAATGGATTAATTAATTAATACAATACATTTCCCATATGGGGTGCCATGTCGCCCAGCAAGGCCACATGGTATGGAGCCAGTTTGGGCCTTAAATATAGGTCGTCGGCTCCCATCCCCTCACCATTAAGGATGGGAGCTAGCCCACACAGCCAGGCCCATGGGATGAGTCCTCCCACACGAGTGAGGAGGCCAGATGCACAGAGCATTAAGAAGGTGGCCTTAATGGCAGAACCCATCATGTTCATCCTCATGAATATCATCGATTTTGGTTGGGGAGACACTCATTTCGAGTTTGAGCCGCAAAAGCCAGACATTTCTAAGCTCTGGTGCAGTAATAGCAATCCCATTGTCGCTCTGGTCATTGTTCTTCCCATGCACATGTCGAGGGAAAGAGGTAAGCCCCACAGGGGTGCTACCAAGTATGCCTTTGATGCTCGCCGGAAGAGACAATAGAGATTTGAACGTGCGTTGTCCATGGCTCGGACGCAGCTCGTCTGCAAAGCCAGGAAGCCCTGTATGCCTCCCATGGCCTATGTGGAGGAAATTTTTCCGAAAGAACCAATTCAGGATCCTCTAAAACACCTCCTCTTTATAGTACCCGACAATTGGAATCCGCCAACCTTCTTTTTGGGGGAGGTCACCATGGAGGCCACAAGGGAACCGCACAGCTGCCATAGAGGGGGTGACCAAATGGAGGAACCCCCTACTTTCTACATCAAAGAAGAAATTCCAGAAGCTATGGAAATGAAGGCGACATCAAGCGCAGGTGCATTCTCCTTGGGCAATGACGAAGGGAATGCTCAGAAGGGACAGAATTGGTCACAAAACCTAGATGAGGACTTGGGGCAGAAGGGAAGGAATGAGACAGGAGAGGTGGAGGCAATCTGACTAGGAGGTGCACTGTCGGAGGATGGTTGTGTGAGGGAGGGTGGCATGGCTCCTATGCCACATCCCCTATCCACCATGTAGGAAGCATGGCATGTCCAACCACCATTCTTCCACATGGAGATGATGTTCAAATTGAGGAGCCTGGTGGAGGACCAAATCCACCATGCCATCCTAATCAGCCAATGCATCGACATGATTTATGATGCTTACTCCAACATGCCACTAGAGAAGAGGTGCCCGACATGTGCACAACCCTTCGCACTGCCAGCTAGAGCAGGAAAGCAGGGAGGAGATGCTGACATGGACACCTCAGCGACCACCGGGTAATTTTTACAGTTAATGTTTTTGGTTAGAACTTCTGTTTTGATTAGAGCTAGGGCTCTAATACTGTTAGGGTTCAATTCTGCTGTAATTCGAAGACTAAGGGTTGCCATTTGTCTTGGTTTCCTCCGGGCAGAACAGATGGCAACCCGTTTTTTGACATAGACTGCATAGGAGGTTGGTTGTCCCGGTTTCCGTTAACTCAGTGGAACAGCTGGCAGTCCAGGCATATTTGTATGTTTGAAATTTAATGCAATAGGATCCAAACCCTTTTTTACTTTAAAAAAAATTAATACAATACATTATTAATGTATTAATTAATTAACACTTTACATTAATACATTGCAACATATATTCATGCATTGATGTAATGTATTAGCACTTTAATTTATACTTTACATTAATTTTAATTATCACATCAATGTAATAATGAATTAATACATTAATTAACTTTCAATTAATTAATATTTTAATACTTTAATATATTAATAATTTAATTTATACATTAATATTTTAAATTAGTTAATACATTAATAATTTATTAACCCTCCTCAACACAGTGAAAAATGATGTTTTCTTATATCAACCACTTTTTACTTAATTTATTAATAAACTCTTTTTAATAAACCTTTTTTTCTTATTCTCAATCACAATTTAATAACATAGTTTTCTTTAATTAATTACAATACTATGAATGGTGTTTATATTTTCAAGGAATTTTTTTTACTATCTCCAATAATTCAGTGAAAAAATAACATATGTGATCCACCTTCACTTGGTCAAATACATTTTATTAATTGTTTTCTTTAGAGGCCCTTTACAGTCCAATATGGAAGAGATATTGAGACTTAAAATATTGTTATATTATAATTATAATAATAAAGTCAGTGAAATTAATAATAACAATAACAATATTTATAAAAATAAAATTGACTTAATACAACTAAACAACTATTACCCCATTCTTAAATAATTTTTACACCACTTAAATCATTTTTCCACAATTCTTAAAATTTCTTGAGTAGATTAATATTCTCAACCCACACAAATTTCATTTTTTTTTTTAAATAAAAAAGTTGGAGCCTGTTATATTGACATAAGCATAGTACAGCATTGTTGGGGATGCCAGCTGTCCCGCCTTAGCAGGAAACCGAGGCAGCTGGACATCCCTGTCCCCATATCATCATCCTTGCAGAATAGTCTGAGAGTATCAAAATTAACACTACTATCTCCCACCCGTAGGAAACCGGGAGTAGCAAAATTGAAACTAGTGCTTGCAGCTAAAACTAGAGCAGAAAGAAAACTAACTATCTTCAGGCATATACCAGTAAAACAAAAACAGAGACAGAGCTGGGGCTTAAACATCAGGTGACCTCGGATCCCAGGAGAGCGTCGGGAGCTTCAGTGTGCCTCCATCGTGCAGGGAAGGCGTACGCTCTGGCGCATGTTGGACATTGTTTCTTCGGCGTAGCTTTGGAATGCGCGGCGAAGAACAGGTCTATTCTCTGCTCCAGTCGCTCGATGCGAAAGCCTGGTCCTCGAGGAGATTGCGCACATCAAAGAGGAGGCTGAGGTAGTCCGCGTGGGGTGAGGGTGGCTGCATTGGGCCAGTGTCTGCCTTCTCTTCCAGCGCATGAGTTCCTGTGTCGTTTCGAATGGGCTCAGGAGGAGCCTCCTCCTCCACATAGCAAGGAGTGTAAGGTGCCTCGTTTCCACTATCGTCGGGGTTGCACTGCACCCCTGCCATTCCTGAAGTGTTGTCCACACCCATACACGAGCGGGGGTTCCAGTTTCCTGGGGCTGTAAACCAGGTATATTCGGGGGGGCTCTCATGTCCTACGTCCGAGATAACCTCCTCTACAATTGCCATGCCCCGCCTTCTTCTCCTTCTGGCAGCGATTGCCATTGCTTTTTCAAAAACCTCCTTGTGTTTTCGCCTCGACTTTGCGGCATGCCAGGCCGCTCCCCGTCTTGGTGTGCCCCTGAGTCGTGGCATGGCGATGCCAGGTAATAATGCGGCCAGGCGGTTCGGCCTCTTCAAACGGATAGGAATGAGCTTGCTGTGGAGCGAATTTCGCTGCAAGACACAGGGTCGCGAGAGCTCTCGGTCTCCCGGAGGTTCACTGCGTACAATGAACCTGAGAATGATGTCAATTGCGATATACCACCCCATCGCTGCTTGCATTAAACGTTGAACCTTGGTGCGGGTACCTTCCCCTTGTGCGAGCAGGCTCCGCAGGTGAATGCCCCTGTGGAAATTCATGGTGAGTTAATATGAATTTGACGTGAGCCGGTGGGCGCCGTGCCTCCCCGTCCCAGCTCACAGCCACGTGGTCTCCTTTGCCTCGCTGTCACCCCATCTGAGGAAACCCACAAAAATTTCATTGCTTAAATACCTTAACGTATATATTATTTTGTTTAAATATATTTATATTTAATATAATATTATTAAATTTATAATACTCTACCCTGAGATATTGGTTTGAAATACTCTTAAATGTGAAGTGGATACATGATATCCTAAGAAATTCATCAATTATGTTATAAACTACTTTTTATTCCTCTAAAATGTCAATGCACATTTCACAAGGTTAACCATCCTTATAAGAAAAAATAAAATGTTTTGTAAGAAATGGGTGAAAAGTGACAGCTAAAATTAAAATTAAGTGTGTGAGAAGTGACAGCTACAACTAAGAGCGCATTAAAAAGCCACACCACCTATGATATGGAGCCAAAATATCTCCAAGAACCACTTAGTAACGTCATCGTGGGCAACCTCTACGCCTTTTGATATCACATACGTTAACTCTTTGGTTATTTGCGTTGAAGAATACTTGTATGAATTTCTATTCTTAAAGCGTGTTTTTAAGTGTTCATTGAAGCTTCTATTATGTCTCGAGAGAAGCTCACGAATACCTTGGTCAAGGTAAAGAAAATGTGTAATGTTTTAATTGCGCAGAGGTAAGGATAGAGGGATGGTAGCTTGTTATTCTACACTTTGATACAAAGAATGAGTGAAAAGTTAAAAATAACAAGTTAGGAAAAAAGTGATGTAAAGGCATTTCATCACATAGAGTGGAGTGGTATCTTCACACTTTCCAAAGGTTATGTGGAGACCAAATGTATACAAAGGTTGTGGTGAAATTGGATGACGGAATTACCTCCATGCTTCACACTCCATAATAATTAAGGAAACAAGGTTAAAGCTAGGGCATGGAACAAAGGGTCATGCAAAGCCTGTTGGGGAGTGGGTGTAACTTTTAGTTGAAAAGTAATATAATTTGCAAAATAAGCAAAGAGAAATAAACTTCATATAAGATTGTTGGTGTTTAAAAACACTATTTCAACATTTAGGAACAACACATAGTGATCACAACATCACAATGCATTATTGAATACATGTTCATTATGAATTACATATTGATAATGATCCATTGGGTCCTTTATTTATAGTCTCAAGATCTAACTAAATTCATGGGAATCGAGAAGATATTGTCCACATATAAATGACGATGTTTAGAGTTGACTGCATTAAATCCGCTTTGTTTATTCGACTAATGAAACCAAGTTGAGCCGAATATCCATTCGTCCAATCTGTAGTCAATTGCTTGACAGGTTGATCCACTGACCAATTTTATTTGACTACTAGTCGACCGTCCAACTGATAGTCAAATCGACTACTTGACCCACTCTTGTCGAATTTCGGCCGCTCGCACGATCAACTGTCTCCAGTTTTGAGTCGACCATTTGACCAACTGTCTCCAGCCGTGAGTCGACTATCCGACCAACTGTCTTAAGTAGAAGTGGAATAAACCAACAAAACTCGCAGTTCCAACACGCCCCCATCAGCACATGGCTCTAGAGATTCAAGAGGTGAAATTAAGTTAGCAGTACACCCCCCCATAATTGCAACGTCTTGAATCTTGACAATTTCATGGAGTTTAACAAACTTAGCTTCAAACAATAGTTTGGTAAATATATCAATAATCTAATCATCAATTATGCAGTAGACAATAGTGACAACTTTCCCTTGAACCAACTGCCTCGAATAGAGAGCATGAATTTCAACATGCTTCATTTTACTGTGAGTGACAGGATTGTTAGCAACTTGAGTAGCACTTTGATTTTCATCGTAGAGAGTGGTCGATGTCTGCACAGGAAACTCAAGTTCATCCAATAGCTAGCAAATCTAAATGACCTTTTTTCCTTCATTAATGACACGTGACCACGATACTCAACTTTTGTTGTTGACAGAGAGAATACGTTTTGTTTATTGCATGACCAAAGAAGCAGTCCAGTGTTAAAGTGAACCACATAGCCAGAGGTGGAATTCCAATCATCATTGGCGCCTACCTAGTCGAAATTAGTATATCCAACTAATGAATCTAAACTTAAACAATATTTGATACCAAGGTGAGTGGTACCCTTGAGATAATGAGCAATTATTTTGACATCTTTCCTATGACTTTCTCTTGGATCTTTCATAAACCGAAAAACCACACTAATATTAAAGGAGATATTAGGTCAAGTGAGTGAGATAAATGATACTACTGACCATTTGTCGATAAAGAGTAGCATCAACTTTGGGAGACTGATATGCTTTACTCAACTTAACTCTAGATTGAAAGGAAGTAGCATGTAACACCATGTTTTCCCCCATAACTGTAATTATGCTTAACACTTCATATGATGTGGTTATGAAGCATGCAATTATGTTTTGATTAATGAAAATGAAAGTCTAATGACTGAGAGGGGAAAAAATTGAAATTATTGACCATGATGTCACATGTGGAATTGATAAACTGGACTGATGAAGTGAATTGGTGAGGTATAGTTGAGATGTCTTAGTGAAGAAAATAGGAAGCTTTCTTAGCAAGATAACCTATATTGCAAAACATAAATACACACCTAACAGTGTACTTGAACTTTCATGGAGCCACATGACCAATTATGGAAGACATGACTGGTGGTTGAGGCAGTGAATACTACTAAGAGATTTGATTTCTTGAAGAAACAAGGGTCAACTAAAAAAACTGACAGAAGTACACCCCTTCGATTACCCCTTCAAAATTTGGATCCTTGACTAGAAGTCACTTCTGACAAAAGTTGTTGAGTGTAGGCCTACTTTTGGAGAAGGATCTGTTTTGAGGAAATACCTATTTTTGGAAAGGAAGACTTAATTTTGGAGCACGCACAACAAATGACAAGAAAGCAGCATGCGGAAAAAGAAAGAAAAGAAACATGCAGAAGGAAAAGCAATGTGGCACGTAGATAGACAAGCCTAAATGGGATAGGGTTAGGGTTTTTATATAAGGATTGTAACGACTATAAGCATGTAAAATAGTATAAGTAATAACCTAGGAGGTCTACGAAAGGGTATGTCAGTCAAGGAAAGAAAAGGATCATATAACTTTGTGGGATTGTCAATTGTAATAAGCTTGTAGAAGAGTCAAGTAAGGGAGATTTTTTAGGGTTAGGTTGTAGGCTGAGAAGCCTGGTGTAATCTAGTATGCCTCACAGAGGGTTCTTAGCCGCAACCTTGATTGTATTACTAAAGATGTAACGCATGGATCAAGAGATTTTGCAGCATATTAAATAAAACAATAGAGAAGCCAGATCTTTATGGACGTAGCCCCAGGAGGGGGTGAACCACAGTAAAACTTGTGTTATGTTTGATTCTTAATGAATGTTTACTTTATATTAATGATTATCTTATGAATGAATGATTAAACTAGATGTATCAACATGCATTCATAAGGCTAAAGATGAATAAATCATAGAAATACTTAAATCATTAACAAGGTTAATGCATAAGGAAGAAAGAACACAACCACAGATCCCCACTTATTCCTAGAATGAAAACACATGAGTATTGAAGTCACCCATAAAATCTATCTCGGGTGAGACTGAACTGTGCACCATGTGCGCAACGTTGCCTTCTAGTTTACCAGGAGGAGTGCTAGTTTTTTAGGGTTTTGTTGGAAACCTGTTGAGATCCGAACCTGGTTTAACCCAAGAAGAAGTAAGAGGAGAAAGAATAACCAACAAATGGTTTTGTTGCTAGCTGGAATTGCATGGTATTGAGTGGACGAGATCTGTGGAAGAAACATGTGGAGGATGAAAGTATAGAAGGGAATGTTCAGGACATGGAATCCAACAAAGAAGGAAATCGAAAGATGGTTGGAAACAAAGGAACCTGAGTTTGTGAAGAAGGAAAACATAAAGCCTAAGTTATCACCATACAAATATATCAACAAATACGTGTTTAGTGACTTGCATGAAGTATTTTTCTTTTATTTCCCGCATTTGTTGTAGGAATGGCTATTGAGGTTAAAAAACAACCACCCTACAAATCGAATCAGACAACTGGAGTGGAATCCTGTGGAGATCGTGCAGTTACACCGAGTTATATTTCTGGTTAGACAATATTGTTGCAGGGTTTATCACTGAATTTGCAGTAGATATCACAAAGTCTTACACCCCCACAAAGCATGATTTTCTAAAAGGACCCAAACATGGGTACATCAAATCGCTATATAGTTAAATCAATATTTCATTGTATGACAACGATGTGATTACCATGGAATCAGACAACTAAAATTCCTTGCATGCATGGGGGAAGGGGGGAATCACTAATAGGAGGTTGCGAAATGGAGGAATATATGGATAAGGGAAAGAATAAGGATGTCATATGTTGACATAGAGGGAATAGAGAGTCCCCAACACCAACATCTCAACCTCTCGTGGGGCTAGGCGGGAAGAGACGAGAATGTCACCCTAGGTTTAAAGCCCCCAACAAGAAAACATATTGAATTTCCAAGCTAATTCTCCTCTAACCTACACTCCAAGAATGAATTTCTTTGCCTTATATTTTTACCTTTTAACAATATTTGATTTTTATGCAATTTATAATTTTATATGTGTAATTTTTGTAATAACAAAATTAAATCTTAAAAGAAAATGCAAACAATAAAATTAAAATGAAAAATCTTTTGTTTTGTATTGTTTTAGCAAGAAGTAACTAATGAAAAACATAATGAAAGGGCAAGGGGAAGTTAGTATTAAAGGGATTAATTAAAAGAAGAATTTATTAAACAAGAAATTAATTTACTAACTACCAAAATTGATTATAAAACATGGTAAATAAATGGATATTTTAATTTTCTTTCAGACCAAATATGAGGGATTATAAAAACAAAACTAAAACAAATGAATAAAAGGAGTAACAAAAAACTTATACACATAAACGAAAGTGAAAGGAGCTTATGTGCATCATGTTACAGAAGTCATGGTTCATTATTTTCCTTTGATTTATTTTCATTTTTTATTTTGAATTTAAGGTATTGAATTAATAAAGATGGATAAAGCTACGATTTAATAGAAAAAAAATAAAATAAGAAACAAATGTAGAGAGTAAAGGATTTTGATCTCCAATTAAAATTTATCCCCATACAATTCTTGGAGTTCCACGATTTACAAATCTTTGCGTATACTTGGGCTAGGTATTTGGTCTTTAGCTATTCTAGAACAAGGTTACAATAGAAAGACCAAGAGTGAAAGAAAGAAGAAAGCCGAGACAAAATGGAATGGAGTGATGGCAGTGATAAAACAAGGCAAGGACCTGCACATCAGAAATTGATTAGCGCTAAAAGGAAATCAGGGCTTAACTACAACAAACTGACAAGAAATCATTTCACCTTATAAAAACTAGCAAAGATCATCCTTTCTTTGCCCATTCGTTGCTTCGCAAGACCCCCCGCTACCAATAATCCTGTCAATCCTTATGGAAGGTAGAGGATGGATGATGAATTAAAAGGAAAAACCTCACTACTCTCCAAGCATACTTCTCAATCATTTTCTCTCCTAAATTTTCCTCCCTAGCTAGTTGTGTGTTGTTTATTGTATAGTCTTTGATAAATAGTTTGAGTGGTTAGGTTCATTTTGGTTCAACGAACTAAAGTCTAAATGACCAGAACAGATAATTTTTTTTTAAGTATTTAAAATACAATTTAATGTAAATCCTTTTAATCCGCACTTGCCCGCATTGAGAAATTCCATTTTGATCCCCGACTCTGTCTCTATATCTCTCCATGTCTCGCCTTCTCTCAAGAAACCTTCAAATGTTCGAAATTCATCCTTCAATTCTTTCATGTGATGTTCCTTTATTCTAGAAACACCTTTATTAGCAATCACCAATGGTTGACAAACATGGCTTCCATCTAAAGCAACATACACACAGTGTTGTTCTACATTCACAAATATGCTCACAAACTCTCCAATTTTACCCTCATATTGTAGCTTCCTTAGATCATTTGCAAATCTTTGTGGCCATCGATATACACCAAGAATAAGACCATTAAAAATAACCAAATATGTCTTAGGTAAATGGGGTTCTTCACCATAAAAAAAGCTCAAATTTTCAACTCCTGAAGAGTTGCACAATGAAATAAGAGGACCCTCTTCTTCATCAATTGTGACATGAGTCATCAATGTGTTACACATCAAAATTACTCACTTTGATAGTGTCGCAAGTGTCGTCATTACAAAGGTTGCAAGTGTCGCATTTTTCTCACAAGGTCGCAAGTGTTGTATGTTGCTCACAAGTGTCGTAAAAACATCAAGGAAAGCATGTTGCCATGATGCCTATGTCGTGCCCATAATGAAATGAGAAAGACACTTGAAACACCCCAAACATATGA
>JASDQU010277430.1:0-14325 GCA_032191745.1 Picea mariana | reverse complement strand
TTTGTACTACTTGGGCAACCATTCTGACTATTATAGTTACACAATCAAATTTTATACCTTTACACATTGTTTTGATTACATTGATGTCATGTTCTATTCTTTGTTTTCCTTTATATAGGCTACTCACAATGTTCATATGTAATAAGGAACCTAGTTTCGAATTTAACATTGTAAAAAATCATTCTTCATACAATAAAATAAAATGTTGACGGTTTGTGCTTATATAAACTTTGTTCATTTATTTTACAAGTACTAAATTTATTTTCAGAAATTTATTTGTCTTTCATCTTTAGGTAGCTACATTTTATAAATACAAAATTTATCATTCTACATTTTGTGTTCTAGGATGAAATTTATCTTAATTTGTTTATAACAATAATACATAGTGCACTTGCAGCTCCATGTAGCACCTCTCCCCACCTTCACATTCACGAGAAAAATGCTATGGAAATTTACTCATGTAAATACATATACATATATTTTTATTTTGACTCCAACTAGGTCCATTGTTTAGATATAAGACTTCAAATTAATATAATTTTATTTGCTTACAACAATTTTCTATTAAAATTGCACATTTTGTTTGTGCTCCACAAACATTTTGTTTTCATTTTATTTTTGCTTATTGTACGCAAACAGAGTTTTGTATATGCATAATCTTGAAAAATACAAACAAAATTTTGGGCACAACTTAAATCAACTTCTCTTTACAAGTTGTAATCCCCATTCATGGATTCTAAGGTTACATGGGCAAATGGAATATATATTTTATTTTCTATTAAATATGCTCTCTTAAATTTACTATTTCATTAGTATTGATTTAGAGTATTTATAGAGATGATGGCCCTTCGGTCCTAGCATTCGAGCCTAAGCTCTGATACCAAATGTAACACCTCACCATGAGATGATAGTAATTAACATTAGAATATTTGAACACATGAATTAAGTGTAAACACAATTTTTTGCTTTCAAAATCTATAACATATGGACAATCCTTTTACATTTTTTTCAAAAGCTAAATATTCCAAATCTAAATCCAAATATACAAATCTAAATAAGAGGATGAGATAAATAAGAAGTTAACTCCACAATTGAATATTAAAATAAAAACATAACAAAATATACCAAGTAAAATACCTCCTCCCTAGCTTGTTGAAGATGACCATTTGCAATCTAGTCCTACCAGTAGTAGGAAGATGTTTCCAAGCATTCTTTTTCCACTTGCCCAGAGTGAAACAACCGAATCCTCCCACCCAACTAGGATCCTAGCCGATTTCCTAACTCCAAGAAACCTTTCGGTTTCTTGGCCCTCCGTTCTCGTGACTCTAAGAACAACAAAGCACATAGGCTCTATGAAGCTATCACAAGAAGTATATCTTCCAATAATTTTCCATTCTCATAACATTTTCCAACCTCTCAACCTCCTCCTCCTCATCACTTCTTCTCCCTATTTATCAAGTTTCCATACCCTCTTCCGCAAGTTTCCTCGACTACCCTCATTATTAGCCATCAACCTCCCTTTTACATTTTTTGGAAAGGTTTAAAATAAAATTTAAATTTAAATGACTTGCATTAAACAACAATAAATAAAATGCAAAGTCTTTCTTCTCATGCTAGCTAATAAATGTTATTTGACACTTTTTCCAAAAATGTACATGGAAACCCACCATGCTCATTTAATTCATGATAACAACCATAAATCAAAGTCTAAGAAGTTATTTGATGCTTCTAGATATTTTGTATGCGATATAATTTACATAGTCAATAAGCATTCAATTAAATGGTAAATAATCTAGTTTAGTAATTAATATATTAATTAATTGTACTAGTATACATGTGTAGGGTAGGTGTGCGTAGCTAGCAGACACAAATCTCATGCATGTACTAACAATAAACAACCGTTGCCTTTAGTGCATAGTTCCTATATGATCACACCAATGCATGCACAACAACATATCAAGTAATGCATCATTTAATAATCTTAACAAACAAAATTATGATAATTCATCAATAAATCATTATCACACTTAAGATTTAAAAAGGGAATCAAAAGATGTTTTTAACATGGTAGGAACATAGTGGGTAAACAATAGTGGCACATATAATCTCCAATTAGTATTCTCAACTAACATTGAAGCATCCTTCCTTCCTAACCTACTTCAATCTTCCATCATATACTTTCCTCTGCTGGACTAAGCTGGAGCAGCAACTATATTGACCTAACTCTAGGTATAATCTGTAAGTGGAAGTGTCATACATCTTGACCATGTTTCCCAATCAAGAAGTTAACAGTCTCCATCACACAACTAGGGGAGTGTGACTTCACACAACCCTCCCATGAATCTAGGTTTCAAAGGATAAATGATGGTAAATACATCCACCCCTCCTTATAGAACTAGGGTCAACACCCTACATCAAGCCATACTGTGAAACTATTTTTCTTAGAGTCATGCCTTCAAACAACCACTCTAGGCAAGTTGTGCATCCTGTCAAAACCACACTTACCACAAATCATAGGAATATTTCGAATCATAAATTAAATAATAAGTGAAACTTATAGCATAAACTATCCTCTTGATGTCTATGACATCCCATTTACCTCGACACTATAACCATTTGGCTATCACATAGTTCATCAACATGTAGGTTTGTTCACCAATAACTCATATCCATGCATGTGCATCACAATTTCATATAATAATCCATATCTGTATTGACGTTCAATTAAGAAATATCTGTTTATTTTTAGCATGGCTTGCGTCTGTTATGTATCCACAACATAACTTGAACGGGTATCTGTGTACCACAATTCCACATTTAAATTTGCAGGTTTGAACAATTCTCATAACTGTCCTCAATATAAACATATGGCGATAAAAATAGCATTATGCAGCACATAAATAGTTCTAGATATACGCATATCAAATGTCTATATCAGTCTAAATAAGTCTGAATAGTTACTAAGCAATGAATTAATAAGATGAGTAAAATTAAATTTCTAATTGTATAAGGTCAAAATATGGGGCATTACACAACATAGATTCATAGTAAAAAAAAAGAATTAAATTAAAAACATATTTACTCCTTAAGAAACTTGATTGGGGTTTAAGATGGATCTAAGATGGTTTACTTTTTAGATGTTATGAAGTACATATGGATGTAGTTATTTAATTTTAAATTTTGTTTTATGTGTTGTTTTTACCAAACCTTAAGTATCTTCCATACTCTCATTATTATTATTATTTTGATGTTAATTGAAAACACTTACTAACAAAAAGAGCATATTAAACCCAAACACTAACTAAGACTAACATTGAAGATATTAACTTAGATCCATTTAACTGGGATCTCGATCAAATGTCTAGAAGTGCAAACTTTTAACCTTTCCTCACATTTTTTATTATTTTAGTGTTTTTTATTATTAATTTTTAACTTTTTGTTATTGATTATTAAATATTTATTACTATTTTAATATTTTATTATTATTTTAACATATTTTATATATATGTGGATTCTCCATACTTTTTTAATATTTTTATTATTTTTATTATCATTTTATTGATTTATTATTATTTTAATGTGCTATTTTACATGAACTTTTCTCATACTAGATGTGGAGTGGATGTAAACACAACCAATTCAATTATAACATTAACTTTATAAAAATAACTTATATCCATTACACTTATTAAACCCTAATAAATTATAAATGATTATTAAACTGTAATAAGCCATAAATGATATATACTAACGAGTCTTTTTTTTCAATAAGAAAAAACACTTATATTAGTAAATATAAAAACTGTCGTTTTTCAGATCATTACAAACTGTAGCCATGCTCCAAAAAGTCTTATCTGTTTTATACTCCTATCCAACATTGTTCATGTAATCACTGCTGAAATACACAACTATATCCAAAATAATAAAAAATATTATGACCTCCTTATGTCTGTAATTTATAAAATTCCAATATACAGAGTATCCTATAGACTGATATTAATTATTTCATATATTTCTTGTTGTCCATCTGTAACCTGTTAGCAATATATACCAATTTCCTCTAAAAGAAATGCTTCCTTAGAAAGTCGACCAACAATCTGATTGTAATTTCTATATATATGTTGGGCTTTGATTTGCTAAAATTGGTTGCTCATCAATCTAATCTTTGACATCCATGGTTGCAAAGATATCACTTGAAAATTATTATCATTAGTATACCAATCGATAATAACCTTAGAACCGCCCATCAATAGTAACCTTGGTACCTGTTTAAAATAAGCAAAATATAATATTAACCAGATTGCCATCATTTCCCCTTTTGAATTTGTTCATTTTCTAGAGTTTAATTCTAGAACTTCTAAGTGCCCATTAATGGACATTTCAGCAAGGCTCTAACCTCGCACTTTGAGCCTCTTTCCTGTGAATCCCCATCGAAGAATCCTACTACCCCAACCCAGTCAAGTGATGGTGGTCTATCAATCCTTTTGAGACAAGTATCCTGTGTAAATTTTTGTTCCCCCAATCCTGTAAAATGTAGTTACAAACTCTAAAAATGTTTTTTCTGTTCATCTTCAAATATCAGCAGGTTCATATGCTTCCAAACCTCCCAGCTGATAAAACTAGGGATTTCATTCTAGTTTTGCTTCCTCTTTGACCAGTTAAGGAGATTGTTTTCAAAAAGTCCCCCTTTCCAATTATTGGCCAGATTCAGTTCCTTAGAGATAGTGTGCCAGATATTTTTTATGAAACTACAATCCCCAAATAAATGTAGCACAAATTATTCACTTTCCTTACAAAGCACACATATGTTAGGACCCTGAAAACCCCTTTTTATCAGGTTATCCCAAGTAAGTATTCTCTATTCCATCAATAACCAGACAAACACTTTTACTTCTAGTGGTAGTTTACACTTCCAGATCTTAGAGTACCATAATTTTGGCTCTACTCCCCTTTCCTCCATCACTTGAGCTTCATATGCTAATTTGGCATTTATTTGACCTTGTTTGGTATCCCAAGACCACGGTAACCTGTCTTTCTCATCATTTAATTCAATTCCAACACTTACCAACCCTTTTGTATAGTTTTTCCATTCATATTTTTGAGCTCCTTCCAGGCCTAAAGTTTCATATTTTTTCCACCTTGTAGAGTTTATACCTTCCTATGCATTTGTCCATGCATGAGAAAGACATGTAATCCCTTGTTATTTTAACATAAATAAAATATTCTCAGATAATTTATAGAAAGTGTGGGATCCAACCATAGGATCAACCCCAATTATGATATCTCTCCCACTCCCAGGCTTCCAAACCAACCAATCAAAAATTATATTTACTGAAGAGGTAAGGGCTCTCCAAAATTTTTAAATTCCATTCCAGTTTTTTCTCCCCTTCCTGAACCATTTCTCAGCAGTTTTCCTTTTAATATATTTTTTCACAATTACCTCATGCAAAAGGCTAGGTAACATAAGGCATCTCCATAAGCTTTTCTCCACCGATGTTTGTCCAAAAAAAAAAAAAAAAATTGATTCGCCATCCACCAACCTTTTTAGGTTTTGCGATCTTTTTCCAATTTGAAAGATGTATACCTTCCTTGTCCTTTTTACCAGACCACATAAAGTTGAACATCTTTCTGCTAATAATGTTTAGTACACATTTGAGAATTTTTTCCAATGATAGTCAATACATCGAAATTAGGGATGATTTTAAGGATGGAAATTTATTTTAAAACATAGAAACCTTGGTAAATCTTACTAATCCTTCATATGCCAACTGTAAAATGTTTGGAGATATTTTTCTAAACATATTCAAATTTCTAAGGATTTTATATAGTTTGTATAAATTTTTGGTGATTTTTAAGGTAAAATAATTTTATCGTATAGAATTTGGACGAATGACTTTTAGAATAGCAAATCTTTTTTTGGGAAAAACCTTGGAAAATTAGCCCATGAGAGAAATTTAGCCCCTAAAATCATCCATGACTGAAACTCTTTCAAGTACTGCTTTTACAAGTATGACTCTATCACCTAGGGTAAGCCACCTATGATTTCAACTCATGATTCTCTTCTCAAATTTTTTCTCTAGCCAAAGCCAGTCCACTCTTGTATAACAATTTGGTTTAATGTAAAACCCAAGATACTTAAAGCCTGTATCTACTAGTTTAACTTCAAAGTGGAACAATTCCTTCAACAAATTAATCTCTACCTCATCCCATCCTGCTTATAAGAAACTAAATCTTTGAGTGTTGAATTCCATCCCTATAGACTTACAAAATAAATCCAAGACCTCCTTGTATACTTTCCATTAAACAATGCAAGTGATCCCAAATAGTATTACATCATCAAAAAAATTTAAATGTGTGATATTTAACCCTCTCGCCACAGGAACACCCTCAAGTTTGTTTTCATGAACCCTCTCCTGTATAATTCTGCTCAGCCCTTCAACACTAAGAAGGAAAAGTAGTGGAGATAAAGGGAAGCATTGCCTTAATCCCCTTGAATATTTAAAAAAACATGTAGGATTCCCATTGATTAGTACAAAAATTTTGTTGATGTCACACAACCCATGATCCAATCAGTTACTTCTAAGTTTACTCCAACTTGTAATAAAACAAGTCTAAGGAAACCCCAATCCACCCTATCATAAGCTTTGACTAAATCCAGTTTTAGAACCAGTGCTTTTAGATTCTTTTATTTTATGCCATGTAGTACTTCTTGTACTACAATTGCATCAGTAATTTGCCTACCATCTAAAAACCCAAATTGTTCTTTTGATATACCAGTGGACATGGAAGTTTTTAATCTATTAGCAATTGTTTTTGAAATGATCTTGTATACGAGATTGCACAATGCTATAGGACTAAATCCTTCAAATGAATCAAGTTTGTCACTTTTATGGATTAGGGAAATAAATGTAGCATTAAATGCTCCCAACACTTTCACTTTCCTCCTTGACTCGTCCACAATCTCCAATAATTCATTTCCCACAAGATTGAAAAAATCCAAAAAGAACTCAACAATACAGCCATCCAACCCACGACTTTTTGACCACTTAAAAACTTTTAAAGTTTTTAGAACTTTAGCTAAAGAGACTGGATCAACTAATATATTTCCTTCTTCCTCAGAGAACATCCTCAGATAGTTCCTTAATATTGCAATTTGATCTGTAATTTCCAGGTTTCCCTGTGCTTTAAACATGTTATGGAAATAGTCAACAACTTCCTTTTAAAACTCATATCTGTTTGTGACAGTAGTTCCATCTCCCTTAGTGATATCCCATATGGTATTAATTTGTTTCCTTGAATTTGCATAAGCATGAATTTTTTTTGTATTTCTGTCACCTGCAGCCAACCAATTTACCCTTTTCTGTCTCCAAATCTCTTCCTCTTGTTTTAGAAGTGTCCTTTTCCTCTTCTCTTTATCCAGAACTGATACCATAACCTTTTCCTCCACAAACTCCTCAGGAAAGTCTGAATATAATTTGTCCAATTCTGATTCCAACTGTAACAACACTTTCTTATCATCAACTTTTTTATTTCTTTACCATACAGTCACCATGCTCTTCAGTCTTTTTAACTTCTTTACCAATGATTCCATAGGTGTCAAGGCCTGAGTTCCCAACAAATCCGCCCAACTGTTTCTAAAAATATTAACAAATTCTTGATCCTCCATCCAAACTGCATTAAATTTAAATGGGTAGCGGGGCAACATCGTTCCCAAATTCTAACTGTAACATTATTGCCATGTGATATGAGATCTTGTCATTGCACGTCCAGGATCGATATCTAATTCCTAAAGAGACAAGATTCTTAGATATCAAAAATCAATCCATCCTTTTTGCAATGTAATCTTGGCATTTCCTTCCATTCCTCCATGTCGGAAGAATTTTTACTGGCTCAACATCCACTAATCCACCAATTTGTACCAAATGACTAAAAAAATGTCGTAAAGGGTCCACCCTCATAGAAACACCCCAAACTTCCCTACTAGATATGGTAAAATTAAGGTCTCCCCCCATCATCAAATTTTCCTCATAAAAAATCCCAAGCCTTTTTAAATCTTCCCAAAAAACCACTATGTCAGCATACAGCCCATAACAGTTGATCATATTCACCCTTAAATTAGTGTCTTTAATGACACCCTCCAACAGAATCCCTACAGATGTCAAGAACGCAACAAAGTCATCCTTGCAGGGATTCCAAGCTAAGAGTAGACCCCTCGATAGACCAATAGAATCAACTCCACATAAATTCCAATTAAAAAGGATTTTGGCAAATACTTCCCTTTCTTTTACTACCTCTACCATGGTTTCCTGAATGAATAATACATCAGGTTCATTTTTCTCCAAGAACCTAGTGAGGGTTAATGCCTTTAGGGAGACCCCCACTCCCCTCACATTCAATGAAGCCACGATAATCTTTTCACTTTGGTCAGGGATTTCTGAGCTCTAAGCACCCTAGGACCAGTAGAAACCTCTAGACTAAGCACAACTGGTAGTTCCTTCACTTTTCCCATTTTCTTTGTAGTCCTAGTTTTAATGGGAGAGAAATATGTTTCCAGATCTCCTAAAACTGCCCCTTTTATCAAGGCATCCCCACACCCCTGACCTCAGGACACCCGACCCCTGCCCCCCTCCTCCTTCCCAATATTTTCACCAGGGTTGGACATTAAGTCCCCACCAGCATCGATTGGTAATTGTGTTTGAGTTAATACTTCCCTGTAAGAAGGTAGAAAGTTAAAGAGGGATTCCTCCACTTTTGACAGTCCAATTGTATCCATCCCATTTGGCAATTGTATTCTCTCAAATGTCCTCAGATCCAGACTTTCAATCTCTTCCATTGCGACCACATTCGAAAAGATTACTCCCTTCCCTTCCAATCCCAGCCTATTTTTACCACAAGCGGTTCCCTCGACCACAACAAGATTATAACCCTCAATCGGTTTTGGAATCTGGTCGCATACCAGTGTCGGAAAGTCCACATTTGAACCTTTCCTCCCAGTCTTCCCATGCAAACCCCCAACTCCCAAGTGCACAAATGTGTTTAGATTATTTTCATCCAAGAATGTTGACTTGTCTTTACTAACAGGCTCACCTATAAAGGAATTCAGACTCCTCCCTAGTCCTATCTCCACAACCAAGTTTGTAGTAAATCCTGCCTCTCTCAATCCTGCAACCACCACCGGAAATTTATCCCTCACAACCTCAGCATTACAGCCTACCAATCGAATTCTCCTTCAAAACATTACCAATAGTTGGAAAACCATCGCGTACCAGCGTCAGAAAGTCCACATATGAACCTTTCCTACCAGACTTCCCATGCGATCCCCCATCCCGGGTGCTCAATAGTGACCAAATTCTTTTCAAAAAAGGATGCTGACTTATTTTTACTGGGAATCTCAGCTAAAAAAGACATCGAAATTCGCCCTTTCCCCATCTCCGCCACAAGGTCTGTAGACAAAATCGTATCGCCCAATCCTGCATCCCCCACTGCTCTTTTATCCCTCACCACCTCAGCATTACAACCCACACCAGCCAAATTCTCCCTCAAAATAATACCATCAAGACAATCCTCTCTCTTTTTTAAAACCTTAACTCCCATCTCACCCTACGAAATTGTCTCACCCCACTGGGGATCTAACACTAACCCCAACTCCTCACGTATAATTAAATTATTCGAGGAATTAAAATGGAAAGGAAGGAAGGAGGGTGACTTACCACATTTTTTATTTCTCTCCACAACTTATGTTTCAATCCATTCTCTCTATGCTTTCATCTCATAAGAATTGTCCCTGACTGTCAACCTCGAAGACCCAACCACAGGTGAATTCTTATAAACCACTGCATTCGCGCATTGATAGCGCAAATGACCTATTGCTTTTCATCCCAATAATTTGAACGACACACAAACATAGTCCAGCCTCTGAATGAGATTTAGACACTACCAATTGACATCTATCTCCTCGGGCACACCTTTGAAGGTGTCCATTTCAACCAACAACTTTCCCATTTGTCGATCAGAAACCCCCAATTGTTTTAAATCCACATGTAAAAAATTACCAATAGAAATATCGATAAGTTTGAATGCTTTTACACTCCACAATGCAGGATGGAATCCTGGTAAGAGCACCCACATATGACGTAGTCTAATGTAACATCGTATTTCCCCCAGTTTGTAGAAATAACTGGACTGGCCAAGAACTGTGGCAAACTCATAAATGTGAATATGTGATGTAAATGGACCTTGTGGAAAAGGTCAATAAATGTGAATAACATTATGAATGTATATTGCAGGACTGTTGAGAGGGGATGTGTAGAAAAAGAGACCAGGAAGGAGGTGGAAGGCACCTAGAAAAGTGGCGTTAACTTCCACCGAGAATTAATACCGTATTTGGACTCCACTGGCCCGAAGAACCAAAAGCGACTCGTTGGCCCTGAATTAAATGTCTCACGGGATGGTAGGTAGATGGTTTAATGAGGGATGGGAGGTGAACCTCCCATCCGTAGATCTGTCATGCCTGATCAGCGCGAGGGATCTCACGACACACAACCTCGCAAGAGGATAAGGCATGGGGTAGAAGCGATTGGGCACAAACGCGAGGGGAGAACTCTAACAATACACAGAGTGAGTGATATAAGAGAGGAAGGAGAGTAACTTTCGCTCCTGGTCACTGGAGGACAGAGATGCAGTCTCACAGCATCGTGGTCTCAGCTCAGTGGTGGCTAGTGGTAAATATGCTGGGAGTCACTAAGCCTACGGTTGGGTGGAAACGAGCACCCCTCTCAGCAGTTGCATAACCCCTGGTGTTATTTCTAATAAGTGTTTTGCCTTTGGCATCTTGAAATATATGTATATGTTCATTCTGATGATTATGCCCATAACCTATGAAACTGTGAATGATTTCATTATAAGAATTTCTGTATGGTATTTTGATCAGTACTAGTAGTTGTATATTTGTATGGAAGGACTATGTATGGCTTATGTCCTCATGAATTGTTATTTACATGCGTACTGATCTAACTCAGAATTCACGTCTGGTTCTCGGAAGGATGACCTCCTTACCTACCTCAGGTACCATCTTGAGTGAATCTCCCCATAGAGATACCCTCCTTGAAAATCCCATCAAGAACCTGGAAGGAGGATATGAGGGCGCAAGGCCCTAAGAAATCCCTGATAATAATGAATCGATGGATGATATTTCATCAAGAAATCTGTGGTCACTGATGATCGTTAGATTTGGTAAGAGGAAGCTGGAAAGTTAAGTGCCTTAATCCTGATAGGTATTAATCGATGGACGAGGATCCATCGGGAAATCTACGGTCACACACGACCGTTAGATTAGTAGGATAAAGTAGGGCGTTAAATGCCTTACCACTTTGTTTTCCTGTATCTTCGTGGGAAGCGAAGAGTTTAGGACAATGGATCCCCAAAGTCCATGAGAGTATCTGGGCTGTGGATCTTTCCATGTTTAGGAAGTCGTGGGAGATCCCACAAGTTAGGAATCTGCCTGAGCCGTCAGATTTCGGCTGAAAAACCAGATAGTCGTTGGATCTGTCAGAAGATACCCGAGGGTTAACACCCCAGTGGAACGGGACTTTTCAATGTGGAAACCCTGAAATAGATTTGAGCCGTCCGATTGACGGATGCCACGTGTCGTGAGATATCCCATTTCGGGAAATCGGGAATCGCAGAATCGGGATTCTCGTTGACAAGAGTTTTGGATTTTCCAATGTGGAAACCCTGGGATAGATTTGAGTCATCCGATTGATGAAGGCGACGTGTCGCGAGATCTCCCATTTCAGGAAATCGAGAATCATGGAATCGGGATTCCTGTTGAAAAGAGTTCGGGATTTTCCAATGTGGAAACCCTAAGATAGATTTGAGCCATTCGATTGACGGAGGCCACATGTCGCGAGATCTCCCATTTCGGGAAATTAGGAATCGTAAGATCGGGAGTCCTGGCGACAAGGGATCGGGACTTTCCTGGGTGGAAATCCCGAAGCAGTTGTGGACCGTCCGATTTAAGGAGGTGACGTTTCGAGAGATTACCCATTTTGGGAAATCGGGGATTGGGGATTTGGGAATTCCGTTGACAAAAACACAGGCTCTTGCCTTGACAAATCTCGACCCATAATGACGAGACGATAGCAGGTGGCTAAGTCCCGATGGACAGACGAGATTCCTTCGGGAGATCTCAGGGGTTGTAACGACCGTCATATGTGAGGAAGAGATGTCAGTTTTACATTGGAGCGTGAATGTGCATTAGGGTAAGTAGCAAGCAGATCTGGATGGNGGGGGGTCCGAAATTGGACGTGCAACTCTCCAATGGTCAAGATTAATCCATCATGATCAACGATGCTCAGGTGCATTCCGAATCCCCCTTGCCATTCTGCCTTTAATGGGAGGGGAAGGAGGTCTGGAATAGTGTGGCGTGAAGTGGGGGCCCCTCCTGTCCTGTTGACTATCGTGTCGCACTTTCCCCTCTGCCACCTGCACTCCACTTAACCGTGCGATGGGCATGTTCTCATTGGCTGTTCTCTAGCCTTGTTGAGGTTCAGCGGTTGCAAAGCTGAACGGCTTGACATTCCCATAGTGCCAAGACGCAGAATTAAAAAGAAACTGCGTTTATTTGAACTGTGATCGTGACCCGTGATCACCTAGGAATGGAGAGAGAAATAAGGAGCCAGCTTACATTGGTCCTCCATGGATATTTATGGGTTCTGATTCAGCAGAGGACCTGAAAAATCCAATTTAGGTAGTGGGTATGTGACAAAGTGGTATCATAGCATGGTTACAACACTCGGCCTGATTGGGCTCATGCATGAGTTGCGCATAAGCTCCCTTCGAAGCAATCCTACGAGGAGTAACCCCCTAACATAACTCTCTTGTCCAGGATTAAAAACTTGGAAACAAGAACCCGACTGTGTATGCATGTGAAAGAGTTATAAATTCATGCTTAGATTATAAAATGTATTTAACTCTTGACTAATAACCATCGTTTTTCTTTTCACCCAAGCGGACGATCAGTCGCGGGAATTTACAGATGCAGAGAATGGTGAAACCCCAAGAGATGGGAGAAGGCTCTCACAATAGAGACAAAGATTCTGATGAAAGAAGAGCAATGGGAACCCCTCCAAATCTAGACGAGACTGTGAGGAGTCTTATGGTTGAATTGCAAAGTTGCAAGGCCGACAATGAAAGGATGATGAAAGAACAAGAAAAGCAAACTGAAATTAATGCAGTTTTACTGCAGAGCTTATCCGACCTACAATGACAAATGCAGCATGAACCCGAGATGCAGATACATGGTCGTATCAGTGGCCTTACTGAGAGGAGCACCTAAAGAAAGGTCTACCCCAGAGGTAAAGGACTAGTGCCAGACAATTCCACTGAGAAGGAAGCTGGCGATTCAGAAGGCTCTTCTAGCAGCAAGACCAGTTCCTATTCTTGAAGAAAACAAAAGAAACAAAAGACTTCCAAGGGTCATAAATTTGAAGAATTTAGAAAGGCCAAACCTCCCCCCTTCGACGGAGAGATAAAGAAGAGAGAGGAAGCCGAGGCCTGGCTACTTGGACTGAAGAAATATTTCAGAGTCCATGATTTTTTAGAGAATTTGAAGGCCCGAGTGACCACTTTCAATCTGAACGGAAAGGCTTCCATCTGGTGGTAGGATCTTAAGAATATGAAAGGGGTCCGCGAGGAGGACGTGTCTTGGAAACAGTTTGAAAAGTACTTCTGGAAGAAGTATTTGTCGGAAAGGTATTTCGACGAGAAGGCTAAAGAGTTTTTTGAACTCAAAGTGGGACAACTCACTATAGGGGAATATGTCAACAAATTCCTCGACTTATTGAGATATGTACCCTACATCAAAGCAAAGAAGGCAAAGGTGCAACACTTCATCAGTGGGCTACCCAAGGAATATCGAAACCGAATCTAATTCAACGAGCCAAAGACCTTAGAAGACACTATTCGAAAAGAAACATATTGTCATGAACAATATGGACATCGGGCAGAGTCTCTTGGAAACTGGAAATAGAAGAGTGGTTCGAGATTTCAGAAAAAGGGGACCAAACCCTCAGGATTTAAGAACTACAAGAAGAACCCCAAAATGAACTTTCCAGCTCGGAGTGTACTCCAGCAGAAATTTCCCTCAGTGGACGGAAGTAAACTTCTAGACCTATACCAGTGAAGACTAATAACCCAAAGAAAAAACCTCTGAAATGCTGGGGTTGCGGAGAAGAGAATCTCCTGAGAGACTGTCCACACCGACAACATAATAGTCGGAAAGTTTAAAACATTCAGGAATCTCCCACAGTCAATGATGTGGCAAGG
>JASDQU010277429.1:4727-14845 GCA_032191745.1 Picea mariana | reverse complement strand
GTTGATATGAAACCCTACTTCCAAGATGATACATATGCATACAATAATAACTTAACCATCCTTTTTAAATGTTTTAAAACTCCATATAGTAACAAGGTTTGAACTTTTGTAATCCAGATTAGCATATATATAGGCCTTTTCTCCTTTCTTTTAACATGGTGATGATATACTTGTCACAACAAAAGAATAAGGAAAATCACAATTATTTGTTCTAAGGATCATTCATGCATGTGTAACAAAAGTAGGATTCCAAGATGTAATCATGTCATGATTTCATGCTATTGTTGTGGACAACAAATTTTTAGGAGGAGATGAAAACCAACTTAGTATAGTTTCTCTTGAAGGGGTCCCACCTATAACTACTATTTATATTATAATAATAATAAAAATATAAGGTGCATTGCAATTCTTTGTAGGCAGGATCTAGTTGCACATTTTTGTGTCAACTAAACGTTGTCTAGATTGTTTCCATAAAGGATTTTGGAGAGATCTTGAATGATCATTGTAGAGTCCCCCTCCATAATAAGGTTGTTGTAACCCGACTAGCGTGCTAACAACAAACCCCTTACTAAACCATTGAACTCCACAACATTGTTGGAGCTATTACCTAGATGGGTGGCAAAGATGAAGAGGATGGTACCTTTTTCATCCATGAAGACCCCACTTGCCTTGGGTTTCCCTTGGTAGCCCCATAAAAATCGATCTTAATGAACCCCTTGGGGGGTTTGGACCAAAATTCCAGAGAGGAATCCTTCACATTGAGATTTCCTCTGACATAAGAGAGAGGGATTTTCCCAAACTACCATTCTTGGAAAATGGGGTTTTCATTGCCTTGAGGGTTTTTAGCATCCACTAGACAAGGAGAAGAGATGATGGATTCTCAAATACTTGAATGTTTATACAAGCATATTCAGTGCTTCAGTGTTGTTGTTTGAAGATCTGACAATTGCATTCTTTCCAAACTATCCAGAGAAGGAATCCCGAGAATATGTTCCAAGCTTTGTTGAGGATCTGATTATCATAAGGAACATGTCTCCATTTCTCCAAAGTATGAAAATTGTTATCTATATTATAATTGGATTGTTTGAAGAGAATGGATCCTCTATCCCAAAGAGAATTAGCTTCCGCACACGCATTGAAAAGATGTTATGTTCTTTCCTTTGGATCTATACACATCATACATGTAATAGAGAAAATGACTTGCAAAACCTCTCCTAATCAATCTGTCCTAGGTCAGGGTTTTCTTTCTAGCCATCAACCATAAAAAGGAGGATACTTTAGGCTAGAATTTAGAGTTCTAGAATTTTTTCCAGATAACTTATGATTCCAAGCTAATGCGTTTTTCTTCCCAGTCATATGCAAGCTTGACTAAAAAATTGCCATTCCCTTGGGAGCCCCACTGTAGAATGTCCTGGCCCTGTTGGAAGATGATTTTTCTTTCAAACAAACAAACTTCCATGGATTTCTTTTCCTTCTTTCTTAGCTCAATTAGTCATCCTTCAATTCATTTCCATATACAATATGAGCCTAGAACATAATAGTATGACCCTTGCCAATATTGATCGACCTTGTCCCAACCTAAAGCCTGAAGTTTGGTTCTAGCTTGTTGGAGAGATATCCAAGTGATTAAATTAGGTTCATATTGCCAAGCATCATCCTAGAACAATGCTAAGGTCCCTATTCTTATCTCCCAAAAGCATTGTCCCAAACCAAGGATTTATTAGTCTGTGCATTGTTCCAGATAAATGATTTGGGACATGAACCCTCCATACAAATGAGCTCATCCTCAAGAACATGGCTCACATATTTGTCTTTCCAAGTTTTTCTCCAAAGATCATCCTTACTCTTTACCCATCTCCACTAGGTCTTGGCTGCCAAAGCTTTTCCCATGATCAAGGGGTCTTTAATATGCAACCCACCTTCTCACTTAGGTAAACAAACAGTGTCCTGGACCACAAGAGCCCACTTCCTTTCCTTGCTTAGACCTCCCCACAAGAAGGCTCTTTGAAGAGATTGGACGACTTTAATGATTTTTAGGGGGGATACCAGAACCTAAAAAAAGATAAAGGCATCGATTGGATTACATATTTGACAAGGATAATTTCGCCAGGAAGAGTTAAGAATATGAAGGTCCAACTGCTCAATTTATCCTCAAGTTTAGAGAGGAGATCCTACCAAGAGATGTTTCAAAAGACATTTCCCAAAAGGGGTTCCCCCAAATACTTGGAAGGTAGGGTGCCCCTCTGAAACCTGAGAATTATGGTGATATTGCATTGGATTTTGAGGGGTGTGTTAAGGAAGGAGATTTAGGATTTGCTTTGGTTTATCAATGCTTTGAAGGCTTTCATAAAGGTATCTAGTACTTCTTTAAGAGAGAGAGAGCTTCACGGACAATTGAAACCCCCATGAGTAGGATATCATCCACAAATTGTAGATGGGAAAGAGGGTCTAGATTCATATGCAATTTAATCCCTTTGAGATTACCAAAATAGAGGGTTGATTTCAAACATCTGCCCAAACCCTTCATTTCTAGGATGAAAAGAAAAGATGACAAAGGATCCCCTTGTCAGACGCTTTGAGATGGGTTGAAGGTAGCTAAGGGATATCCATTGAATAGAATGGAATAGAAGGAAGATGAGATTAAATTTATGACCCAAGAGATCCACTCCAAACAAAAGTTGAAGCCCCTCAACAATTGCTCTAGAAAGTTCTAGCTTAACCTGTCATACACCTTGGACATGTCTAGATTTGTAAGAATGCCATCAGACTTATTAGTTTTCAAGGAATGTATGGCTTCATGGGAGGTAGTGATACCATCTAAAATCGACCTTCCTTCAACATAACCACCTTGCTCTTGCAAGATAGGTTTCAGGCTATTAGTTATAATTTTAGCAATGATCTTATAAATGAAATTACAAAGCAAAATAAGCTTGAACTTATCCACCAAATTTGGATTCTGATCTCTAGGGATCACAGTAATGAAGATGGATTTAAAGGCTTGAAGAATGTCCTCCACCATTTGTCAAGCCTCTTCCCCTACTATCAACCAACAAGATTGAAAGAAATCTGAAGCGAAGCCATCTAGGCCTGGGGATTTCTTCTTCCATAAGATATCTTCCTTCTTTGCTCAAGTGTCAATTTTGTTTTGGAGGTTTTCCTCTTGTGTTGCATGTACCTTAGATATTCCTTCTATAATGATGCTTGCTTGTTGTTTTTCCATATCCTTTTCCAACTGATTTTGAGATTGGAAAATGTTTCTAAAGACCTCTTTATTCCACAATTTAATGCTTTGTTTAACCTATTTTTAGCTTATGTTGGAGTTGGTACATTTTAGATCCCTTCTTGGTGCCTTCTTGCATCCACTAGGCCTTTAAATATGAAACGCATTTACTTCTAGATGTTCCAACCAAAACTTTTCCAATTTGAAATGCTTTGGTCTTAAGGTAGAGAAGTTATCCCATGACAAGCTTATTGGCCAATGGTCAGAGCCCAATAAAGGGAGGGTTTCTACCGAAATGGATGTTATCCTTTAGAGGAGATATTTAGACACTAGGAAGTGGTCCAGTCTCACTGCAATTTGATGGGTTCCTCCTCTTCCATTATTCCAAGTGTAGCATTTGTTGCTTGTGTGGATGTCAACGAATTGTAGTGTCTCAACGGTTTTCTTGGAAGTTATTATTTATGTGTCTAGTTTTCTTTGACCCCCCTTTTTCCCTGTATGAATGTGATCATGTTGAAAGTCCCCGCCGAGAATCCACTACTTCCCTTGGATGCAATCTCCTAAGGTTTTTAAGGATTATAGGAAAGGAATTTTGAACAAAGGGTTGGACGGGCCATAAGCATTGGTTATAAATCCTTGATCTTGAGAGCCAAGAATATTGTATCTAGATGAGACAAAGTTCCATGTTTCCCTTCTGGCTTCAATAATAATTTGCACTAGGTTCCAAAGTAAGGTCAGTCCACCTACAAAGCCATTTGTGACCATTACTAAAACTTCACAGCCCCTCCAACATTTCTTAGCTATGGCAAGCATGGTAACAATGGAGTTTCCTGAGCTATTTGTTTACTTAGTAGTCATTGCTTGTTGGGAGCATTGAGGTCGCTTATATTCCATGAAAAATCCTTCATTTTAAATCTTGGGTTGGGAAGAAAAATACTTCTCTGGTGGTCCAATGACTTGCCCGAAGTCTACAAGAAGGGCTCCTGCTTCCTCTAACTTTTGTTTAGTTTTTTTGCGATCTCACTTTTTTTCCTCTAAGGTTACTTTCTTTTGGGACTTTAGGGATGTGTTTCAGATCGATTTCAGTTTGCTTTTTATTAGATCTATCTACAATTTTTGTAACTATAATACCTGGTGGCTAGAAATATATTGTTCTTCGTGCTTAGAGATCAGAGCCATAATATTAATTTCCAGTGGTTCTATCTCCATACTTTGTTGTAAGCCCTCCTCCTCCGAGTCTTGGTAGTTCTCCTCCTCTTTGTCCATGTTTTGAACCTCAATAATGATTGCTTTATTACTTGGGCTT
Organism: Picea mariana; assembly: GCA_032191745.1. Taxonomy (NCBI): domain Eukaryota; kingdom Viridiplantae; phylum Streptophyta; class Pinopsida; order Pinales; family Pinaceae; genus Picea; species Picea mariana. Next base: position 10,319 of record JASDQU010277429.1, on the reverse strand, counting down.
GAATCTTCTGCATTTGTTTTTTGGCATTTTTGGTCCTCTTCATTAGGATTCACTAGGTTGTTCTCGTCCCTATTACCCTATAATGCCTCTGTGAATGTGGCTTACTCCCCTTTGTTTCCACAAGGACCTGGAAGCTATTTTTTGTTGTAGCAACAACCAAAGGGGTTGGATTAGTGTTATTTCTGCATGATTTTCACTTGTTGGGGACCTTTGTGAAGTCTTCTTGGTCTATGGATTCCTTGCCCTTATCTGCATTATGTGGATAATCTCTAAAGAGGTGGTCGTGTTCCCACATAGGTCAAACACATTCAGTAACCACTCACACAACTAGATCAAAGATCAATACACCGATATTTTTACGTGGTTAAAACCCTCGAAGAGGGAAACAATCCACAACCCTAGCCAATGTGGCCACTTGAGGCAATATATTAATGCAAAAGTGAAATATTTTACAAGAGAGTTTCTCACAATCGATCATAGACAAATGACCCTCCATACTCTTTAAATAGAGATCATAGACCAATCGAGTGTTAAGCCACATATCAATATAGTTGTTAAGATCGAGGAGAATATGAGCCATTGGATCACTCTATGTTTAGAACATATTGTGACCGTTGGATTACATAACTACAAATAGATACTAAAGAAACACACTTTAACCAAAATACATATTAGACCAAGATGAACTTAGCTAACTCCTAAGTGTCTAAATATCCTAACATTTTCGATAACAAAAGGGAATATGCTCATAATCTAGAGTCTGGATCCACTATGTATCTTGAAAGCTAATGTTAATTGACTCTGGAAGCGCCCCTGCAACATTCAAGTATACACATTTCCTTGCATAGTATGTGTATCTACACATCTTTGTCACTTTAGAGATCTTGACAAAGGATCCAAGAGTATTCTCAATCCCTTCCAGGGTTTCCTTTTCCTAGAACTCTTAAGGTAGGGAATATAGACATATCTAGACCAGGGCTTATGTAAAGTATTATTTTTTGAAGCCAAATATTTCTATCCAGTACCTCAAATGAAAGCCAACAGAGTTGAATAAATATGGGCCTTTTTGAAAATTCTGTGCATGCGAAGATAACTATGAAAAATACTTTAAAGCCTAGTTTTAGATCTACTTGGCCTTTTAGTTTCCATATGGAATTCAACCATCATAGGAGGGATTTTTAAAAGAGTGAGATGCCCATGAATTTACCAATCATTGCATGGTCTTTCATATATTGAATGTTTGTCAATATTAGGGGATGCAGCTTCATAATTGGGATTTTTCTTGGTCTTGACTAAGCATATGTTCTAGAGCTTACTGTCCTTCCTTTTGTGCCCCTAATCCTCCTTGTCAAAATTGATCCCCTTTAATGGATCCTTTCCAACCTCGCCCATTTCAATTGTAGGTTGACTGGGATTTGTCTACCTTGTGACTGTGTCCTTGAAGGATCACATGTCTAGACTCGACTACAAAGGTGTTGCCATTGCAATTTGTCTTGGGAGGTGGTCGCTAATCAAAGAGTTGCAAAACGAGTCAAAATTCACATAGAAATCAAACCTTAGCACCAGGGTTGCCAGTCATCATTGCTTCTAATGGAATCATATTGCTTAGAAGTAGAGTATTAGTGTAGAATAAAATCCCAATATAAAATATGTCATTAAACTAATATAGTATTGCATAGATAACAACCACAAATCAAATCAAAGGAAAAGTGTTCACAAAGCATCACGCTAAAATTTGGAATGATGTAATGCAATAGTTTTGGGAGTGAGTTAAAAAGTGGATAAAGTCACCATTTCCCACGAGTGTTTTCTTTTCCTATGAGGCCTTGATCCACTATTTTTTTTTTGAAATTTTAATGATTTGGGTTTTCTTCAAATGAACTAAAAACTCTAAGCATAGTCCAAACATTCTACCTTTTGGGTCTTTCCCAACGATTTTTTTTGTTTGATTTTGCTTGAAATCCAGTGAGGAATGGTTGAATCTGCAGATTTGAGTGGCTAAGTTTGTAAAATCAGAGTGCCCCAGGGGTTTTTCAACACACTGAATCCATTTATGCATTCATAAATGCAATTTAAACAACAAAAAATAACAATTTTGTCCAAATTTACATCCCCGGATTCTGCCCAAAAAACCCAAAGATAGAACATTAAGCCAACGTCAAACCTCTAAGAACAAAATTCCATGATCAAAGTTTTCATAATAGTAAAACTATAACCTTTAACAAAATTTTAAATTTATCCACTTATTAGTCCCTGCCAGAAGGCCAGGGACTATAGCAATGAGTTCATCGCTGACTTGCTATTAGTTTAGGGTTGACTTTAATTTTTTTTAGAAATTATAATGTTTAACTTAGGAAGTTTGTATTAATATATTTTAAAATAAAAATATATATATTTGTTACAATTTTATTGGCTCATAGGTTTAAAGTGTTGATGCTAGCTTCACTTCTTCCAATGATTTAATTAATATTTACTTCAATTCTTCCAACTGCCACCCTTAACTCAAGTACGCACTGTCCTTTTCCATGCAATTTGAACTAATCAACTAGGTCCACATGTCCAAAATCACATGGCTTGATTGTCATCAAGCTGATACGAATCTGCATGAGGTACGAGTTATGGGCTCAAGGGTTTCAGATCAGAGGTTCAAATGTCATCCCCTCTTATCCTACTAGCGACGGGACTCACAATGGGTGTAGGGCTACACTTCCGAACCATTGAGGAAACAGGCTTTGCAGATTGGAGAAACCCAAAGCAACCTTTAGGAGCTTCCAGGGACAAGCTCCCCCTCATCGCAGGCGTGTCCCCATTTGTGAATCCTCTGGCAATGGAACTTATGTCGTTCATTCTCTGCTTGAGCCTATCAAGATTTGATCCCTGCATCTTCTCAACCGAATTCCCCCTTAGTGTGCCATTTTTCAACCCAGAATTGGTATCAGAAGTGGGTATGGTTAGATCCTTAAGAGCCCTTCGCTCGGAGCTCAAAACCTTCATGGTAGCTTCCTGTTGTTGCGTTCCAGGGGTCCGTGCGGGAGTAGGCCTTATTTTGGCGCCAAATATCCCATGATGTGGATGTGGTTATGGGTGAGAAGAACATCTGTTATTTGTTGGTGCATTGCCATTGTTCTCCTTTTCCTGGTTTTCTGTAAGCATCGAAGACTTTTTGTTGCGTGTAGATGGAGGCATCTTTAGCACTTGTTTTCCACCATATTGCAATTTGAATGTGTTGTTTTCGACAGTGGGGAGATCTGACCTGGTTGCAGCTTCGATCCCAGAGTTGTTCCCAGAGATTCTAGCATGAAAAGGCTGGGAAGGTCATGGATTTTGTTCTATTGACACACTATGTTAGCAAGAAGTTTAGTGTTATAGTGTGAAGTGCGGGTTTTGAAATTCAATGGGGGCAAAACAAACTGAATAATTTGTGACTGAAGTGAGGTTTCGCTAACTCTGTATGCCCTGAGAATTGTGTTGTTGCAACCATTCGACTACCTATTCTTCTGTGAATTCCACCAAACAATGTTGCATTATCCTTTGGCATTTTTACTTGTAGTGTTAAATTTGTTTGTTGGAGTTTACAGTCTGCTTTTCCCTCTCACTATTCCAGCATACATTTCATTTCATTACAGTCTGCTTTTCCAGGAATTATCCTTATGATATAGCTGCATTTCATTTTCATTTTCATTTTCATATAAAACTGTTTATCACCCATAGGTACATGCTTACTATATTCTTTTTTGTTTCAGAAACAAACGCCCCGCAATGACCTGTGCCATCTTCTGGCAGATTTTTTTGCTTGCACTTTGTGGGTAAGTAGATAGTGAAATCCTTTGCAACTGAGGCAAACTCTGTTTCTTTATTATTTGACTAACCATGGGATACCCATTGCCAAAACACAATTGCAGGACCACTCTATTTCAGAATTTGTACTTTGCAGGCCTGGAATACACTTCCACCACATTTGCTTCTACAACGACAAACCTCATTCCTGTTGTCACATTTGTGATGGCCACGACATTTAGGTACTTATGTTTTTTTAATATATCTCAATTGTGATCAATCCATGCTGTGAAATGAATTAGTCATTGCCTCTCCAAGAATAGTTTTTGCAAACTTATGAAAGGAATCCTGAGTATCAAAGAATAAAAGTAATGATTCCTAGTAGTTGCAGTGCAAGGCGGTCTGTTTTTTATTAGTATGGGTTATGCAGAATAGAGAAAGTTGATATTCGGAGTAAATATGGGCAAGCAAAAGTTCTAGGCACCATTACCTGTGTGGGTGGTGCAATGATTATGACCTTCTACAAGGGCCCTGTTCTCATAAGGCTTAGTGGGGTTCGTCAGAATACATGGTTGTTGGGGGCCTTAATGTTGTTTACGAGCTGTTTATTTTGGTCCGGGTGGCTTACTTTTCAGATACTTATAATTCTCTTCACACTTACACATAAAGAAGCAACCATCTTTTCAATATTAGCAACATCAAAAGTGTGTTTATTTTGGGTGGTTCTTATTCTGAATACAAGCTCCAGTTGTTAAGAAATATCCAGCTGAAATTTCATTGACAGCTATCACGATGCTGCAAGGAACCATACAGTGCACTTTGGTGGCTTTCATTTTTTAGCCAAAGGAATCTGCTTGGAGGCTAAAGTGGGACATTAAGCTTCTTAGCACCGTCTACTCTATTAGTATCGCATCTTTGTTTTGCTAAAAAGTTTTTCTTTTATGAAGTTTTCTTAGCATAATTTAGTTTATGGAGTTACAGCCAGATTATATGTACTTAATTCAAGGGGTTAGATTAACCGAACCGATTTGGGCTAGTCTGTGAATATGAGAATCATCTCCTAAATTCTCCCGCGAGATTTTCATTAAAAAGATGAACAATGAAAGATGATTAACACTTATTGCATGTGCATTACTTTTGAACATGGTTACTGATTGGTGTAGGGAGCACTATGTTTCTAAACATCGCTATTGATCATATTGGTGCAGGGAGTACTATGTTTTGCAATTGCATTCTTGTACAAACTTATTGTATCCGTCTGAAGGGACCTATCTTTGTTGCAATGTTCAATCCAACGTCAACAATATTGGTTGCAATATTGGAACCGCTAATCCTTCATGTGAAATATCATCTGGGAATGTTAGATCTCTCATAACACTGAGGCATGTATTTTCCAAATTCTTGTGTTGAGCCGCTTTATTAATAGCTTCTACATATTTTTCAGTTTGTTGGGAGCAATTCTAGTCATCGCAGGATTGTATATTGTACTATGGGGTAAGGCAAACGATGAAGATCAGTTCGTGAAAGGCCCAGAAACGCACAATCCTACGGATGAATCCAATAACAACACCAGTGATTGCAACATTGGCATTAGGCAACCACTATTAGAAAATGGGGCTTCTCACGAACATCTATTTCAATCCGAGACATAAATTTCTCATTAGTCAATTTTACAGAATCCGATCACAAATCTCCAGGGTTCCTAGTCAAAGATTTTAAAACGACTACATTGGAATCTGTGCAACAGGCTAGCCTAGGTATCAATACTGATCCCAGCTTGCTTGCGTGTGATCAGTAGTTTTTATTGAAAGGAGA
>JASDQU010277427.1:0-14917 GCA_032191745.1 Picea mariana | reverse complement strand
AAGACTAAAAGCCAAGAGAGCATAAAACCTAGGTACCGAGTGACTTGTCGCCATCTCCAGTCTGCCACATGGACCCCGTCGAGATGGAAAAAGCCTGCGCGCAGAGGGGGCACTTTCGCTGAGCTGAAACGTTGGAATATGCGTCGAGAAGCATGTCCAGGCGTTGGCCCATGAGGAGGGCCCTATGCTCCAGGTTAGACATGTGGCCTCGGAGCTCGAACACCAGGGACAGGTGCTCCACACGGAGGAGAGAGCCATGCAGACCGCCACCCGCGTCATTGAGGGGAACATTCCTCAAGTCTACTACCGCAACACTTCTAGCATCGAACTCCCTCTGCTTCACACCATCCCCTGCATCCTTCCTCACCGAGCGAATGTTATCCACTTTCAACTCTGCTTCAGTTGCCTGCCAAGGAACTTCTTCAACAATGCAACCAGGGAACTCTTCATCCAAACCCAAATTGGGTTTTCTTTCCTCCCTGTGGGTCACCACTGTGGCGTGAGGCTCCTCCGCAGTCGACAGGTCCTCCATAAACGAGTCTTCCTCTATGATACAGGCAGGATACGCATCCTCTGTTCCCGGCTCCTTCCTTGCCGTGTCCTCTCTGCTACAGCCCGCTCCCGACTCTGCAATGGTGGCGAGCAATGCCAATTTCTCAGCCCGAGCCTTCTTCTGAAGCATGGAGGTCGCCAATGCTAGAGCACGTTCCAATTGCTCTTTCCGTCGCCGCTGCGCCTTGTGGGCATTCCAAGCTGAGCCACGGCGAGGTCTGCCTCTTTTTCTAGCCATAGTATCCTGGGGATGAATGAATGTACAGAGCGGGTGCAGAGATAAGTGTAAGAGCCAGGACGCGAGCAGTTGCAGGTACAGAGCACGAGCAGGCCAGCTGTGTCTCGGCTCACACAAAGACAAATTGCTCAGAAAATCCTTACCAATATGCAACGTAAGGGTAGTGAGCTAGGGCAAGAGGAGCGCAGGACTGCACCAGAGCATCCAAGCGAAGAGCAGAGCCGAAGCTGGAGCAGTCCCGCTTTGTCCGGGCTCATATGAAAACACATAACCAGAATCCGAGATCACTTGACCGCCTTTATCCCCTACCATGCTGAGTACGCAGTGGGCGTAAATGGTCACGCGAGGGAGGATTCCCTCCATCGTGATGCTGCTACTATGGCCGTCCACCATCGTAAATGCGGATGTGTGGGTGGCGTCCATTGGCATTTAAGCCTAGGCTTAGTGCTAAGCCTAGTGTCACCTCATCATTGCGTGTCACCCCATCCGAGGAATTTAAATATGTTTATTAATTTAAATATGTTTATTAATTAGAAAATAGATATGATTTTAAAATAACTTTCATAAAAAATTTGGAAAATATTTAAGAAATTTGAAGAACATAAATAAAATAAAAATATATTTAATGTAATGTAAATTTGTGATATAGATCACCAGGTCACAACTCCCCATAAGATACCACACCAATGGTGCACATCTTTGACTCCCGATAATAGAGCAGACCAACAATACACATCTCCAACTCCTAAGGAGAGACCACACCAATGGTGCACATGTCCATGAACACAATTCTCGATATCTCAAGATTCATTTAGTTCCATATTTTATTATAGATTTCATCTCTCAAACTTTGTGCACTTAATTAATTAGTCATTCATACTTCACATTGCTTTAGGTAGTTATACTATTAACTTTATTTACCTATAAAAAAGATGTTTGGCTAGTGAATAACATAAACACTTGGTTTTTGTTAATATTTTTACTTATATATCATTAAGGTTTTTTTTTATTATTATAATCATTTAGCACATTAGTTGCATAAATACGATTTATGAAAGATTATAAATAAGATTTATGAAAGAGAGGTAATCACATAAACAATAGAGACATACAGATTATTTTGGGAAACTTTTATAAAGGCGAAAAATGAATAAATACTTTTTCAATATAGATATACTAAAGAACAAATAGAATATCCTCTTCTACTCTTCTACTAGGAAGAGTAGCAAACCACTTAACCAAGTAATACTAAGACACAGACCAAGAACCCTCCTTGATGTCACACTTAGTTGTGGTAGTAGTTCCTCCAAGAATTACACACTTTGTCATAGCTGCAGAGTTAGTTGGTGAGTGTGTTCAAATGAGACACCATCCTCACATATAAATACAAGTTGTAAGGTGGGGCTAGAGTTGTGAATCTTCACTTGGTGGAGCCGACTTCTCCTAGAAGTGGCTAAAACCACTTTACAATTACTAGGGTCAAACTTTACAAATACCACCATAATAATACATGTCGACCAATCCATAAAAGGGGATTTGATCTTATACAAGACCCGAATTGATCAATCAAAAAAAAAGAAGATTTGATCTATACAATAATGACTCAAATATAAGTAGAATATTCTTTGAAGTTACAATAATTCAACACTCCCCCTTAACAAAAAGGGTATTCTACTCACAACATTATTAACAATTCACTCGACTCAATACATCATCAATAGGAGGGGACATCGTCATCAACATCAGTAGAAATTGAACATCATCGTCATCTACAACACAGAGTTGGAGTAACATAATCATCATCTGAGTTCTACCATACTTTTCTTGATTAAGAAAAATCTCTTTTGAGCTCTACCATACTTCAAGACCTAAGAAATAGTGCATTGGGACTAGGTCGTTAATTTGAAATTCAGTGGAAAAATTCTTCTTACAATATGTGATTAGATTTTCTTCATCTTTCAAGAATAAGTCGTCCACATATAGCAACAATATAACTGGTCCATCATTCCCAATCTTGAAGTAAATATTGGGATCAACTTTAGTCTTGGTAAAGCCCAAGCTCATCAGAAAACTATCAATCCTGCCATACCAAGCTCTTGGAGCATGCTTCATACGATACATAGCCTTCTTCAACTTCCAGACATGAGTCTTCTTGTCTTCTACTTTGAAACCAAATTTTCACATTAGATTGTAACAACCCGGTACACTTTCTCAGTTACAACTCAATATGTATAATCATGTGTTGGTTCTATGTGCTTTCTGTAAATAACTATTCATTTCACTGCTTCAAAGTATGTCCTCTATGTTTTCTGCAACTGTTACTTCTGGAATGAGGACTCTACATCTGCATCTGCTTTTTCTGAATCTGAGAATGACTACTCTATTCTTAGTGTAGTTGTTGAACTCTAAGAGTAGTTCCTCTATTCTATCATGCAAACAACTTCATATGAAACTGAAGGTATATTTTATTCTTTCATGGAGGAAACTCAATCTGAAATACATGTACTGCTCCCTCTAAATTACATATTGTATTAGAATCATGGTTGTTCTAACTGTCTTTACGAACACTAAAATTATTTCTTTGATTACTAGAGCAAATGTCTCATTATAGTCTTCTCCCTATTGCTGGGTGAATATTATGGACAATTATAAGGATTTGTACATCTTTACACTATTATCTGCAACATGCTTGTTCTGTTAGATCAATCTTGGAAGTCACTATTGGCTTCTCTTCTAGTCTCAAGGAAAAATCCATATCCCAATCCATAGACTACATCTTAACAACTGTGTCCAGAGATGAAACAAACTTTTGTGTCCTTGACGATAGAGTACTCTGCAATTCAAGGAGTTTTTTCCCATGGAATGAATTATCTTCGTTATATTTTTTATATTATGTAAAAATTCTTATGATCGGAGAATATTCAGAGGAAAATTTTGATTCTAATTTTTCTTTTAATTGAAGTCCATTTTCAAATTGATATGTTTCTCATCCTTCTCCGAGTTTCTCTCCGTCCTTGACTCTCCGAGATTATCCCATCCTTGTTTTTCCTGTTCCTTTCATATCTTGAATTTATACTCATGGGATCAGGGTGCTCTTTGGATCGATTGTGGGATCATGTCAAATGGAAAGATGGAGCCATTATAAACAATGATTTGAGTCAAGTCTGCGTTGCATGCAAATCAAGGTTAATAGATTGATCCAGAACGAATCTTTGTTGCTTGCAGATCAAGCTGAATAGGTTGTTCATGCACTACTTACTAAAGAGAACGAATAGACGAGACCGTCTTTCAACAAAAGGTTATGGTTGGCATTTTGGAGCTTTCCCAAACCAAATACAAGTTATAATTCATGTACATGCATCGCCAATGGCTCTTTGCAAGTGGGATCACATGATAGACATCATAAAATATACAACAATAGAAACCCAGGGCCATGTCTCCTTATAAGTGAGCACGTTAACTATTTTTATACAAAAATCTGACAAAGAAGGAGAATATGTGCCTTGAGAGTAATGGGTGAGAGACAAAGATGATATCTCCCTATGGCGAGTGGGAGGTAGGGTCCTTAGATTTTCAGGGCTAATTTGTTAGAATATTATTACTCCCAATAATTTTACAGAGTTCTAGAAGAGTTTCAGTTGGATTCAATTAGTTATAAAAATATCTAGAATAGTTTAGATGTTAAGATCTATTGTTAGTAAACTAGTTTGTATTTATATCCCGTTTTTAAGCATTGTAAGTGTTGAGTTTTACACTAGCATCTCATTTTTCGTTTAGTTTTTGTTTTGTGCATGAGTTTATTTAGCCATAGCTATAAGTAATTCGCCCCTTCCTCCTTTAAATTTGTATCATAGCTAGAAATGAGGCAGCCGATTGAAGGAAAAAGAAACCATAGATCATAGAAAAATCCGTGAGGAGGCCATAAATCAGTAAGAGATAGAAAGAAATCGTGGATCGAGGGTTTGAGAGCCATCTTGGATTGGAAAACAAAGTTGGAGAGCCGGTGTCGTCTTTGAAAACCATGAGGTTGCTCATCTCAAGAGGCCCCATTCGACTATATTTCAACCACCCAAATTCATTGTCCCATTGGTCTAACGTTTGAATCACACTGTAAGAAGATTTTCGTGGGGTTTGTGTGAAGCATTTTTTAATAGGTTCAAGACGGAGCACCCACGGTGAAGAAGTCTCAATCCCTCAAGGGTTTCATCCCATAGAAGGTAAGTCGTGGAGTATACATCAAGAGAACCCAAGGTGAAGAAGCCTCAAGCCGCCAAGGGTTTCATTCCATGAAGGGAAGTCGTGGAGTATACATCATTATTTTAATTAAAATGTAGGTCCATAAGACTCTTCATTATTTTAAAAAGGTCATTATTTTAATTTTATTTAAGAAAGGTCATTATTTTAATTTTATTTTAAAAAGGTCATTATTTTAATATTTTATTTTAAAAAAGGTCATTATTTTAATTTTAAAGGGTAAAATTTTTTTGAGGCAAAGAAATAAAAAGAAGTTATTTTGAGGTTTCTTCATAAAAGTCGAGAGTAGAAGTTAAAAAAAAGATATAGCATATTGTTTAGAGGTATTAAAAAAAACATGACTTCAGCCAATCTAAAAATTATAAAGTTACGAAAATCAAAATGAGGACAATTTTACATTCTCAAGATGTTTGGGATTTTATAATTCATTTTTATGTTTGGGAATGAAACAAGCTTTGAAAAATGCTAATAAAATATCATTTTAAAGATAGCAAGAAGAATGATGCAAAAGAACTTTAGCTCATCCAAAATGGCTTGGATGAAACTGTCTTCCCCAAAATCTTAGCAGCTAGAGACAAACTATTAGGGAATTACTAAGGTAAGAATAATCAAATTACAACATTACGAATGAATTTATAGAATCTAAATATGAACAAAATCATAGACCATTGCATGACCCAAGCCATGAACATTGTAAATCAATTAAGTATAAATGGTGAAAAGTTTTAAGATCATAAAGTGGTAGAGAAGGTTCTTAGAGCCTTGCTTAAGAACTTTGATGGAGTGGTTGTAGCCATTGAAGAGACGAAGGACTTGACACAACTATGGTAGATGGGTTGGTGGGATCCTTGTTATCCTATGAATGTAGAATGGTCATATATGACGATTCTTTGGAAAATGCATTCATATATGAGATTTCTATCTCAAGAGGAAAAGGAGGATCAAGGTTAGGGGGTCGGGGAAGTAGCAATAGAACAACCAAAGAGATAGTTTTTAAAAAGAAAGGAGACAAGATCTAAATCCTCATAGCTTAAGGAGGAGTAGCAACATAATCTCACATACAAATAGAAGGCATGAAAAATCCAAATTTAAATGTTTTTATTATAACATGTTAGGTCATTATGCACATGAATGTAGGAAGAAGAATGCTAACCTTAGCAGACATCATGAAAATTATTCTAACATAACTATGAAGAATTGTTATTCTTTACTTGTAATGTCTCTCTTTAGATACTTCTACTAATATTTGGATTGTAGATAGTGGGTGTAGTAAACACATGACAAGAGACAAAAGCTTAATTACAAATCTCGATGATTTAGTGACTAATGTCAAGTTGGGGTTAGAAAACAATCTAAAAGTTATGGGAAAAAAGTTATTATTATAGATAGTGAGTGTAGTAAACACATGACAAGAGACAAAATATTAATTACAAATATGGATGATTTAGTGACTCATGTCAAGTTGGGGTTAGAAAGCATTCTAAAAGTTATGGTAAAAAACAAGCATAGGCAGCAAAGACACATACAAGATGTTTACTGTATTGGAGGTTTGAAACATAATTTGTGTTGGTCAACTTACTAAAAAATGGTATAATGTAATATTTAAGGGAAATGATTATTTCATACATGATAAACCTCCTAGTAAGACATTAATTTCTAGGGTGAAGATGACAAAGAATAGAATAAAACAGTTTTCTATTATTTATGATAGATATGAAGCTTCATTTTCCCAAAAGGAAACATGTTTGGATGATTTTAGCTTGTGGAATTTCAATTTTGGTCATCTACATTTTGGAGGTCTAAAACTATTGCCGCACAAAAATGTGGTTGAAGGTTTCCCTCGCATTCAAGAGCCAACTAGTTCATGTGAGAGATGAATTTTGGTCAAAAATCACAGAGAGAGTTTTCCTATAGGGGTGTAAAGGCACCATTGGAGTTGGTTCATACAAATATATGTGGTCTAATGCAGACCAAGTCACTAGGAGGGAGTTACTACTTCCTAACCTTCATATATGGTTACAACAAAAATAGTTGGGTGTACTTTATTGCAAAGAAAACAATTTTTTTTGACAAGTTTTGACAATTCAAGGCAATGGTGGAGAAGAAAAATGGTCATTAGATTAAAGTGTTAATATCATACATAAGAGATGAATACGATTCAAATGTTTTTCATGATTTTTGTAAGATGCAAGGGATTAAACGACACTCTACAACAAGGTATACACCTCATAGATGAAGGGAAAAACATAACCATTATGGATATGGATAGAAGCATGGTGAAAGGAAAACATTTGTCAAATGATTTTTGTGGAGAAGCAATATCTTCCATTGTTTATGTTTTGAACCTACTAAAAGCTTGAAGAAAAAAGTTACACAAGAAGAATGGGCATGTATGAGCTGAAGTGTTGCACACTTTGGAGTATCTGGTTATGTGGCATATGCTCAGGTTCCTAAAGAGTTGAGGAGGAAGTTATAGTACATAAGTGAAAAATGCATCTTTCTTGGGTACAATGATTAGTCCAAGGCATATAAATTATATAAACTAGTGATAGAGAAGGTGATACATAGTAGGGATGTTGAATTCAAATAATATGAAACATGGTATGGAAGCATAGATAATACTATATTTGTTGGAGCAACAATACCTCAAAACAAGTTTATCAAATGGATGTAAAGTCAACATTCTTAAAAGGTATTTTAGAAGTGGAAGTATTTGTAGAGGAGACACACATGAGGATATGTGATAAAAGGAATAAGAAATAAGAAAGATCCAAGAGCTTGGTATAGCATCATTGATTTATATTTGATGCATAAGATTCAAAAAAAGAAATACCGATCCCACATTTAATAAAAATGTGAATATGAAAGATTAAATATTGATTGTTTTTTAATATTTTGTTGATATCATCTTCACAGAAAATATGTCAGTGGACAAGTTTAAATAAGCCTTGAAACACGAATTTGAAATGACAGATTTGGGACTAATGAGGTATTTCCTTGTTATTGAAGTTCTCCAATCAGATTCAATATTTTTTGTGTTTCAAGCAATGTATGGCATCCATGTGTTGAAGAGTATCAAGATTATGAATTGAAAACCAACACCAACTCCAATTAAAAAGAAAAAGCTCAACAAAGAGGATATGGGACCCAATGTAGATCTAACTCTATTCAAGAGATTTGTTGGAAATCTCTTGTACCTCACTAACACTACGACAAACATTATCTATGATGTTGGTTTGATTTCCACGTTCCAACACTAGTAATGATTTTTGTGATTTCATGGGCTTCCAAAAATCATCCCATTGTGACAATCTCATTAGTTGAATTTGATTATGTAGTAGCAACAATGGGGGCTTGTGAAGCAATTTGATTATGTAGAGTATTGGGTGATCTTCAAAAGAGACCAACTCCAATGTATTGTGACAATTACTCAATAATATCTCTCTCAAAGAGCCATGTCTTTCATAAAAAAAAACAACTATATTGATACTAGATATCATTTTATTAGAAAAGTTGTAAACAATAAGGAAATCTACTTGAAATCTTGTAAATCAAAAGATAATTGGGTGACATACAAAGCTATTGAAAAAATATATGTATAAGTTTCATAGACAAAATTTAGGTGTTGTAACTAATGAATCATTTTGTAGAGTTCTATAAGAGTTTCAATTAAATCTAGTTAGCTATACAAAGCTCTAAAAGAGCTAAAATGTCTAGACTTGTTATTAGTAAACTAGAACTTATGATATTTCATTTATGAAACAATTGATTTTTACAACTGCAACTCATATTGTTTTTCGTTTTTGTTTTTTTCATGATTTTATACAACCTTAGTTGTAAGTAATTTGTCCCTTCCTCCTTCATAATTCCCCCGGTGCCACCCAAAAAAGGGAATGTGGGGCTAGGGTTAAAACAAATAGTCAAAAGATTAAAATGATACTCAGAATGATGCAATGTAGCTATGACCAGAAAACCACAAAAGAATACTGACCATGGCATGAATGCAAATTCTATAAAAAGACGACACGAGCTACGATGGTAGAGGCCGTGTTGGTAGCAAACCGTGTATAAAATATCACAATAAACTTCCCGTCATGTGCTACAGCATGTTGTTGAGGAGATAGTTATTCTTTAGGTAACGAGTCTGCAACCATGCATCAGTAGAAGAAAGGCTTTGTAGATGCAATTGTGTTCGAGCCAAACTAGGGCATCAGGACATAGGTTGAATATTTTTAGTAAATCCATGTTGTACCTGGAGATTTGCATGAGACAAAGCTGTATAGCCAATGGCAGCTACGATCAGGACACCTTGCAATCGACGTAATACGTCGCAATACGTCATATGGGTGCTGATTTGGAGATAAAAGTAATTTGCTGGTGATTGTAGTTCACCAAGTTCTCATTCGATCGGCAAGTGGCTCAGCCTCTACGGTTTCTGGAAAACCCCAGAAGGCATAAGATCATGGAAGATGGTGCTGCTGTATGTCATAAATCTCATCGTTAACATTAAAGAGGACCCATCGCTCTCATATCATCCGGTGACGAAGATGAGACAAATCACCCATGAGATAAGGATTGTATATGGGCATGACTTAGGTTCTCCGGAGCTCTGTAGCGAACTTTAGAGAGGTGTTAACTTCAACTGCTACTGTAAACCCTAAAATTTTTTCTATGCTGACGCAATGATACCTTCCAAGAGATAAATGCTCTAGCTGGAAGGTAAATGGTTCATTAGGTGGATACCGTAGGTTAGAGTTTGAAGCAAACAATGGCGGTCGAGCTACTCCAACGACTTCTCACCATATAAGAGAGAACAGATCCTGGAGAGTTTCAGGTCTCCCTACGCTTAAAGATACCACCGAACGAAAATCAACAGAAGAGGAATGGCATGGGTAGCTCTTGAGGAGTTGAAAGTAGTTGTGCAGGTCTCCCCACGCTTAAGGATACCACCCAACGAAAATCAACGGAAGAGGAATGTCACGGGTCGTTCTTGAGTAGTTGAAAGTAGTTGTGCAGCTAATACAAGTGAGAAGGCAACGGAGAGAATCCAAAACCCTAACCAAAACCCTATTGTTTTGTTTTCATAGCCAAAGGAGTGAAATATGAACCAGCATAGAGAGATAGTGGTTGGATTAAGCTGCAAACGTTCTTAGCAATTAGAAAGATGAGAGATAGTGGTTGGATTGAGCTGCAAACGTTCTTAGCAATTAGAAAGATGTAGCCAAATATAACTAAGATAAGATAGTAATGAAAACTTAAAACTATTGAATAATTGTAATTTCAAAGAATATTCTACTTATATTTGAGTCATTATTGCATAGATCAAATCCGTGGATTGATCAAGTCCGGTCTTGTATAAGATCAAATCCCTTATTGTTTATTGGTTAACATGTATTTTATGGTGATGTTTGTAAAGTCCACCCCTAGTAATTGTAAAGTGGTTTTAGCCACTTCTAGGAAAAGTCAACTCCACCAAGTGAAGAGTTACAACACTAGCCCCATTTGAGAACTTGTATTTATATGTGAGGGTGGCGTCTCATTTGAACACACTCACCAACTTGTATTTATATGTGACGGTGGTGTCTCTATTGTTTGTGTGATTGTCTCTCTCTAATGTGCTAAATGATTATAATAATAAAGAAGAACTAGTTGTATAAGTAGAAACATTAATATGGTATCAGAGCACGACTCAAAGAGACCAATTCACAATCTAATTTTCAGTATTGCAACTCCTCGAGAATTAGAGTTTCCTCATAAAACCTAAGTGTGATGTTTTCCCTAAGTTGGGGGAACGAACCACATCTAGGAGTTCTCCCTAGGAGGGCCCATCTAGACCCTAGATCATAATTCCAAAATTTGAAGTTTGAAAAATTAGGGTTTCCTCAAAAACCCTAAGTTGCAGTTACAATTGTAGTATTGGTTGTAGTATCAAGTTGCATTTGTAGTGCTAGTTTCTTCGTGCCAGTTCATTCATGCCAACATCAACACCAGTTGTAGTGCCAATACCAGATGTAGTGAAAGTTTTTGTGAATTGTTGGGACTAATTTTTATTGTCCTAGTGCATCGTACCCTCGCAAATCTCTAACTGACATTAAGTTACAAGTTGAAGAACCTTTGGAGTTTTAAACGTGCATTATTGCTTGTCGCTATTGCTGGATGGTTCCACTACCCGTCAATACTATAACATGTATGTACTTACATATGTTTAAATTGTATCATTATTTTAAAGGGTATTTGCAGGAGAAATGATCTTTTGCCTAAACAAAAAATGTAGATATAGAGGGATCTCACATCCAACACATTCAAAGGAACTATGCACCCCGAAGAACAAGTTGAAGAAAATACTTGGCATCTTGAGTGAAGGAGACTGAGAAGAAACATAAAACCCTCATTCTGTAGGACAAGAGTCCACGTTCCAGTTTTGATTGATTAAATTGATAAGATCCAAATTTGCACATATCAAGTTTGATAACTGCTAAACACTATAGTTGTGATAGAAATCTTTGAAATTTTTTTTTATTGAATACTTGGTAGCATGTGAACATTATTGATATAAATTCTTACTTTAATCATTCACTATATATAACTATAGTGATGATTGTAGGAGGAAATATATATTAGATGAGACATGGAGAAGACTATCCAAGTTGTATAGATGACCAAACAAATCCCTTTGGTGCATTAAATCACTCTTCATATCATCAAGAAGAGTTAGTAGAGCTAGAAGGGCTTACCCAGAATCAATGTAGTAGCTAGAAAGAGACCAGCATGGGCCCATGACACTTTGCAGGATGTAAAGACATATGGCATTGATGAGACATATCAGAGGGAGAATATGTCTCCAAAGATTATATAGACTCAGAGGGATTCAAGCTTCAAGGGAATCTTGGACACTCAGAGTGAGCCTGATCTCAGAGAGGATGAGATGGGAAAAAGAGACATCTTCCATTATAGAAAACATATGCCATGAGTCTAGACGACTATATTGTAGCTTCAAAGACTTCTAGGAGATGTGCAATCTCCTAGGAATATTCCCTTGTTTCAGTGACAGTGGCTGAAGCGAATGAGAAGGATTTGGATATGGATTTTTCGTTGAGACTAGAAGGGAAGTCTATAGTGACTTCCAAGATTGATCTAACAGAACAAGCATGTTGCAGATAATAGTGTAAAGATGTACAAATCCTTATCAGTGTTCATAGGATTCTCCCAGCAATAGGGAGAAGACTACGATGAGACACTTTCTGCAGTAATCAAAGAAATAGTTCCAGTGTTCGTGAAGACAGCCAGAGAAACCATGATTCTAATACAGTATAAGATTTAGAGGGAAGAGTACCTGTATTTGAGATTGAGTTTCCTCCATGAAAGAATGAAATCTACCTTAAGTTTCAGATGAAGTTGTTTCCATGATAGAATAGAGGAGCTACTCTTAGAGTTCAACAACTACACTAAGAATAGATTAGTCATTCTCAGATTAAAAAAAAACAGATGCAGGTGTAGAGTCTCGGTTCCAGAAGTAATAGTTGCAGAAAACATAGAGGACATACTCTGAAGCAGTGAGACAAATAGTTATTTGCATAAAGCACATATAACCAACACATGATTATACATATTGAGTTGCAACTGAGAAATTGTACCGAGTTGGTACAATGTGATGTAAAAATTTGGTTTCAAAGTACAGGACAAGAAGACTCATGTCTGGAAGTTGAAGAATGCTCTGTATGATCTGAAGCAAGCTCCAAGAGCTTGGTATGGCAGGATTGATAGTCTTATGATGAGCTTGGGCTTTACCAAGAATAAAGTTGATCCCAATATTTACTTCAAGATTGAGGATGATGGATCAGTTATATTGCTGCTATATGTGGACAACTTATTCTTGACAGATGAAGAAAATCTCATCACATATTGTAAGAAGAAGCTTTCCGCTGAATTTGAAATTAACAACCTAGTCCCGATGCACTATTTTTTAGGTCTTGAAGTATGGTAGAGCTCAGAAGTGATTTTCCGTAATCAAGGAAAGTATGGTAGTGCTCAGATGGTGATGATGTTACTCCAACTACATGTTGCAGATGATGATGATATTCAATTTCTACTGATGTTGATGATGATGTCCCCTCCTATTGATGATGTATTGAGTCAAGTCAGTTGTTAATAATGTTTTTAGTAGAATTCCCTTCTTGTTAAGGGGGAGTGTTGAATTATTGTAACTTAAAAGAATATTCTACTTATATTTGAGTCATTATTGTATAGATCAAATCCCCTTTTGTGGATTGATCAATTAGGGTCTTGTATAAGATCAAATCCCATTTTGTGGATTGTTCAATGTGTATTATTATGGTGGTATTTGTAAAGTTTGACCCTAGTAATTGTAAAGTAGTTTTAACCACTTCTAGGAGAAGATGACTCCTCCAAGTGTAGAATCACAACCCTATCCCCACCTTACAACTTGTATTTATATGTGAGGATGGTGTTGCATTTGAACACACTCACCAACTAACTCTACATCTATGACGAATTGTGCAAGTCTTGGAGGAACTGCTACTGCAACTAAGTGTGACGTCAAGGAGAGTTCTTGGTCTGTGTAATGGTATTTCAAGGTTAAGTGGTTCGCTACTCTTCCTAGTGAAGGAGTAGAGGAGGATCTTCTATTCGGTATTTTGTCTATCTATATTGAGGAAGTTTTGTTAGTTTTTCTTCGCTATGAGGGTTTCCCAGGATAATCTGTGTGTCTCTATTGTTTCTGTTAATTTTTTTAATTAAATAAAGTACCAAGGGAAGTGTTTCTCTTCCCTAGGCGCCTAAGGGGGATAAACTGCCTAATGAGGGTCCTAGTCAATTAATTTGTGAGATGCAAATTAAAAGGTGACTTTATGACTAAAGTGAGGGTGAGTGAAGAGACATCAAATCTCAGCCATTCATCTAATCTAATCTCAACCATTTGATTAGAAAACCCCTCACCTTCCCTCATGAGGTCGATTAGGGAAAGGGGGCGCACCCATTCTTGGGTTGTTCATTCATTATTATTGAGAGAGAAAGAGAGAGAAAGAGAGAGGTTGAGCTTGAGGAAGAAGGAGAAGTTGATAGAGTAAGAGCATGATTCCCAAGGCAGCCGAGTAGCACAGAAATCAAGGAGGGTATTGCTGAGTGTGAGGGCCGTATCGTACAGATTTCTTGAGGGCCGTACAACAAATTTTTTTGCACAGATTTCGAGGAAAGGGAACAAAAGTCTTGTGGAGGTCGTACAGTACGGATTTGATAGTCCGTACAATAGAAAAAGGACAAAAGTCCGTACAACATGGTACAACACGCATTTCAAGGCATGGCATGATTTTCGAGGGGCATTTATTGAACAGAAAAGAGGGTACAACAAACACAAAAAAGAGGAACGATTTTCGAGGAGTTCTGTACAACATTTATTACTATAGCAGCCATACAATTGTACAGATTTCAAGGAGCTTCATTCTGGAATTTTCTGAAGAAGACGAGCATAAATTTTCTGAGATAAGTTTGTAATTTTTGTTGAAGATTAGACTGTTGTAAAAGAAATTTCTCAGAAACTCATAAATAATAAAAATCCCTCTCTCACTAGTTTTCCCCTTGTGGGTTTTTCTAGGGTCGATGTTAGACCAAAAATTTTTGTGTCTATAATTTTCTGTGTTTTGCATACTGCTGATATTTTATTTCTGCACTTAAAATGATGTTCAAAATCCTCATGTTTAAGTTCTAGAGTTTATTTTCTGCTAAGTTTTTATATGCTGATGTAAAACTGGGTTTGGACATTTAACATTGGCTGAAAAATCAGCGAGACTGAAACTGGGTTGGGGTTTGAAAAATTAACATGGTATCAGAGTTGAGTTGAAGGGAAGCAAAAATTTC
>JASDQU010277423.1:0-14398 GCA_032191745.1 Picea mariana | reverse complement strand
CGTTTGGGTAAGTTAGTACATCAACTTCCCGGGGTCGTAACTTTTGCATACGATCTCCGTTTTAGGCGTGTGATAGCTCGTTGGAAAGGTATCATCGAGGAGATTCATTTTGGGGGCTCAATCATGCATTTGGCTATCATTTAGAACCTATATCTCAAAAAACCTTCATTTAGGCCCTCAAAATGGCCCCGGAAGTTAAAACTTGCTAAAAATAGTAAATTGCCAAAATTGCCAGAAAACTGTTTTGAGCCAGTCGGAAAAGGTGGGTGGCCACCGATATCCACCTGGATCAGCTACCACACAATTTGAAAATATAAAGGATCCCATGAAGCAAAGTAAAAACCCATGATAACATTCAGGACCAAAAGTGCCAATACATAATCATGGCTTCTAGGGTTAGGGTGGAACCCTAGCCTTGCCATGAGAAAAAAATAGAAACTCTATCATAGAAAGAACTAATAGTATGTCAATTGAGTTTAACATGAGTGGATTATGCTCAAGTATGTTTCCCCCCACCCGGGATCAATCCTCGCAAGTGACCTCACATGTAGTGGAAGGTTGCTTATTCATCTCAATATTTCATAAAATCTTTTAGTTCAAATTGGAAAGAGAAAATCAGTTTTTAATTTTTTAGATATCATGGATAATTAAGTACTTATTTTTCTTGGTGTTTCATTCACAAGAAGGTATCATTAAATGTGAGTACTGATTATTTATGAAATGCAACAAATTCAATTACTTATTCTTCTCAATGTTTCTTATGTTTCGTAGTGCATATGTGTGTTAAACTACTTTATTATAATGTGGGAAGCCACTAATTAAAAACACTTATTTATGAATTTTCTTTTAAATTTTAATTTAAATTTTAAAAAGTATATTCAAACATTGGTCAATGCATGAATATTGTAATATGCAAATTTTAACAATTTAAATGAATTATATGATCATTTCCATTTCTTTGATTATTTTTCGTTTCTTCCAATTTATGTTAATAGTTGTTATGTTAAGATAACTATATTAAGAAGATACATAATTAGGGATGCAATCATTAAATAATGCAATAAACCATTATAACAATTACACTTTTTTTCCAACTAAAAATTTCTCATTATATTATGTATATAATTGTGTACATATCCTGAATTTGTCCACAAAATTTCAGATATAATGTTCTTCCCAACACACAGGCTATATGGATAAGTTCAATATATACTATGACTCACAGTTCATATAATACTCTCCTCTTTAATAAACCTCATCCTATCAGATTTATACAGAAAAATGTGTCCTCTGCCATATTTTAAAACTTACTGTCCCCATATGAAAATATTCTATAAGCTTTTATATATTTCTACAGAGAGTAGGCCCTTCGTTTCCATCTTCCCATTGAGTATAGACAATTTTTCCTTTTGGTTCCTTGAGCGCCTTCTTTGATAATTTGTCGGCCTCCATGTTGAATTCTCAGAAAGTATGGTAAAAACTGAGTTTGTTGAAGTAATTTTTGAGTTCTCTAAAACGGACCTTCCAACAAATTAAATAAATTACCCGAAGTTTCCCTCTGCTATTACACCCGTCAATAATTATTTTTGAGTCTCCAAATACCTATAAATTGGAGATATGGAGTCTTGTGGCCAGTAAGAGAGTTACCCAGACTCCTAGAAACTCTGCCCTTGTGTTGGTATCAGGGCCACAGTTGAAGGTCCATTTGATGGATATTTAATCACTGATCTTAATCAATCCCCCAGCTCCACTATGTGTACCATTTGATAACACAACGCCATCAAACCTTCCCACAAAAGACCATGTCTGTAAAATAGCTTGTATGGTTCGTAAAGGAGACAAATGAAAATATATTGAAGGTTTAAAAAAAGTGCCAAAGGTCTTATATACAACATATTCAATAGAAGGGCTCCCATTTTAAAAAATGGCCCTATTACGCTCTAGTTGTATATTCTAGCTAATTAGAGCTGGCATAGTAGAAAACTCTGGAGCCTGAGAGATCCATTTATCATAACAAAGCTTTAGACTCGAGCCCTCCCAAGCATACCTTAATTTAGACCCCCTAAGATCAAAATCCAAACTTGTTTTGTAAAATCACAATTTATCATTAAGTGACTAACAAAATCTGGACTGTTTGTGCATAAATTACAATAGCCAGGCCCTTCCCAACCTTTGGTAAGTAAAGTATCCCAAGTGAGAATCTTATTTTCCAAAGCAAGCCATAAGAATATTTTTATTTTTAAAGAAATTTTCCAAGTCCAAAAAGATTTCCTCCAACTGCCAATTTGTTGCTGCCAAGTTATCCTCACAATGTCTCTATAGACATTCTTAACAATAAGATAACCCAAATTATCACCACTGGTCCAATATAGCTCATCATCTCTATCCTGTAATTAAATTCCCGAGCCTGATAGGGCTTTGCAAAATCCATCCCATTCTAAAGCCAAGTCACCTGAGAGGGAAATATCTTCGTTGGCTTTCCAGTTTGTGCCAATAGAGCTTGGTTGAGTCCCTCCACTAGCCTGATAGAAATAGGTAATGTTTCTGTGATACAACTTAGTTATGATCTAGGACGATAGGAGAGCGGAGGACCCCAACCCCAATATCATATATTTTCCAATTAATATCGACTTTCTTGAACCCGGGCTCCATCTCAGCCACTATGTAATGAGCGGTAAATCTTTTAGAAGGTTTTTCCAGGTCTGTGATGCAAAAGACACTCTGGATGAGGCCGATCGAAACTAGGTAGCCAGTGAACAATAAGGAAGGTATTTTTATTTGATAATATTGTGCTAGATTCCTTCCTTCATCAACACTCACCACAGAGTGTTTGTCACCGGAGCACTATTAAACAAAAATATATTTGATGCAGGAGCATTGCCTTTAAAGACAAAGACGCAAGCGTGGAGGAAAATGAATGACATCTCAACATGACAGAGTTTCAAATCAGCATTTAACTCAGGAGTAAATCGATTTCTTGAGATATTTTGAAAGAAATATTTTTAAATGTAACTTGTTTGTAAAGTCGTAAAGGACTGTAAGGGGTTGCAGATATGGAGTGTTGACTCTTATATGGAAATAACTGTTAATTATTGAAATAGGACAAAGTAGGTAACCACTAAGAGTTGATAGGATAGGTTGCAAATAGGACGATAGAGCTCATGGAGCCAGTCCTTAGATAGTTTCATTGTTGCATTGTAATAGAACAAATAGAATATAAAGAAGGATATAGAGATCAATATAATAGAGTAGAGTAGAAGAAATACTATGTAATTTGTTTTCATGAATGAATAGAACAGACAGGATTGTCCCAAATCCTTGGATTGTGTTCATCTTAATGTGTGATTGAATGAATGTTACATTCTGTATGTGTTCTTTAGTTTATTTCGTTCATGTATGATCGTTTGAGAGGTTGATTGTATGAGTTCATGACGAACTGAATAAGTTTCAATTGTTTCTCTTATGACACTCGTATGCAAGGTGTGCATGTCAAACACAAAGAGTGCGTCGATTGAGTCTTAGAGTGACTCAGAGAATTTCAGGGAGAACAAAGGAAGCTTAGACCAGGTGCAAGGTGTGCACAACATCAAGGAGTGACCAAGTGTCGAAGAACCCGAAACAGAGGAACGCTGGGTGGGCGAGAAGAATTTCTTTCCAAGAAATCCTTCGATCTGAGTTATCGAAATCCCGAGAACACAAGGTGTACATGGGGAATATAAATCCTTTTAAGGACAAATCTCATAAGGGATAACACTTTCACAAGTGTTGACAAGATTCAAGAGTCAGACTCGCAGGAGGAGCAAAGTTTCGAAACCTTCGAACACTTAGAAAATCTTCCAAGTCAGAGAGATAAGAAGCTCAGGAAAGAGGAGCGACAATGGCCATTGGATCATAGAGCAGGGGATCAAAAATCATATGATCAGAGTAAGGTGCACGAGCCTTAGTGCTTCGCACACTCAGGAGAGAGAATTCACCAAGGGTTGAGAACTGATATTTCCGAAGCTCGAAGAGCCGAAAACCTGAAGTAGAACCTCAGTCGTCTGATCGTAGGAACATATCTAAGTCGTCAGATTGTTCGGGGTAAACTTCAAGTGTTGGATTTCCAGAGTGGATCTGAGCCATCAGATACTGTGAGTCCGTGAGAAGGCAAGTCTGAAACTTGAGATTTTTGAAGCGCATAGAGCCGAAGGGCCATAGAAAATCTGGACCGTTGGATCCAGGATGACACGTGTCGACAGGTCGAAAGATCTAGAGGAAGGCGAAGGTCGAATTGTTGAAACACATGAAGCTCGAAGAGCCGAAGAGCCGAGAGTTGTCGATCTATAAGTGGACACTTGTCAATAGATCGCGAGCTCTGGGTAAATTTGTTGTGGATTTTCAGTTGAAAACTGAGACCGCCAAACCCCAAAGACCCAAAGTGATCCAGAGTCGGTGGATCTAGGAGAGATGTGGCATAAATCCATGCACTGCAGGTAAAGTCCCAAATTAATCCTCAATATTTAGATCAAGAGGACACGCGACAAAAATTTGCGTACTTCACGGAGAGAAAAGTTGAGAGTTGAAAATTCTGAAGTCCGGATACGCGAAGGGATCGCAGTTGTTGATCCGAGGAGGACACACGTCAGTGGATTAGAGTCTTCAGATAGAAGACAAAGAAGGAAAGGGTTGAAGTTTGAGAACTCTGGAGTCCAGAGTTCCAAAGTGATCAGCACCATTGATTTCACGGGGCAGGTGTCCATAGATCGTCAGCTCCGGGGGATTGGACTATGGAAGAGAGTTGGGTTTGAGATTTCAAAACCTCGAAGTCCAGAATTGTGAAGAGATCACATCCATTGATCTCGAAGGGATAGATCTGGCCCGTGGATTTGGAAGATGTGGATCTGAACCGTCAGTTCAGGCAGTATTATCAAGATCGAGAGATCAACAATCTCGTAGCATTATGGGGACAAGAGTTGCACGTAGTTTAAAATATTGAGGGCGGGCCACAATCCAGATCATGGTTTTGTCGGGAGGACATGTGGAGGTTTGAGGAGAATCATGGGCCCAAAATTAGTTTGACTCCAAACCATTTTTGGCCGCACCCGGAATCGCGTGGTCATTGCCCAAGGTCACATCGAGAGGGAGCTTATCTGAAAGGGAGTTAGCGCCCAAAACTCTAAGAGATTTCGCAGGCACGAAAGGAAAGGTCGCGGGTATCATAATACCACACCAGAAGGCCGAAAGGACCTGTGTTTGATTAATACGTGGGAATATCAAGGTCCTAAAGAGTCGTTTGACTCAGAGAATCGATGATCCTTTGACCGAGAGGTCGCGCAGCCCTACGGGGGAGTAGGGGGTCTGCATCAGGTGGTATCAGAGCTAATATTGAGTTTGTTTGCAGACATCAAACAAAGGATAAAGGAGATAAGTTGGTATCATTTGTGGTATCAAAATTTGATTTATGTTTGTAGGTGACACAGTGGAATCATGCCACCCAGGAGGCGCAGAGCGAATGCATAAATGGAATAAGAAATGAGGCGACTCTGAATGAGACTGGACGCCATGGAAAAAACACAGAGGAGAGCACCAGATGCTGGAGATATCAGTGAAGCTGAGAGAGAAGAAGAAGAGGTCAAAGAAAATGTAGTAAAGGATGCTGCACATGATCTCCTAATAAAAGTTGTTTCAAAGATAGGAGCCAGAGCAAGGATAGAGGTACCAATGTATGGCGACAATTTAGAACTTGAAGAATTGTTAGATTGGGTACGTGCTATGGACAAATACTTCGATTATGAAGATGTCGAAGAAGACAAGATGGTGAATCATGCAATGATGAGACTGAAAGTTCATGCAACGCTATGGTGGGATGAACTACAAGATGAACGCAGGAGCAATGGTAAGCAGAAAATTAAAAGATGGGATAGGATGGTAGCTAAGCTGAAATAAAAATTTATCCCGAAGGACTATCAAATCAATCTATTCAGGATATTGCAGAACTTGAGACGGAAGGTCTTATCAGTGAACGAGTACACTAAGGAATTTTACACACTAAACATCAGGGCTGGACAGAAAGAGAATGAAGATGAGAAAACAACCAGGTATATCAATGGACTGAGATATGAAATACAAGAGGATATCAACATGATGTCGGTTAATAAAGTCGAGGATGCTTATCATGCAGCCTTGAAAGCTGAAGAAAAATTGGCCAGGAAGCAAAGCCAACAAAGCAGAGGAGGAAATTCAAGCAGAGGTAAGGGAACCAACAGAGAGAAGTTCCAGAAGCCGAAGCATGAAGCTGACAAACAACATAGTAATCATGAGAAAGTTGGAAGTTCTAAAGAAGGACAACATGGAGGAAGAATCTCTTTTTCTAGAGGAAGAGGAAGAGGAAGAGCCAAAGGAGGTGAAGTTAAATGTTATACCTATGGAAAACCAGGGCATGAGTCTCGGGAATGTCTCGACAGAAAGAAAGAAGGAGAAGCACACATTGTTGAAGCACAAAAGCATATGGAAGCAGAAGCAACAGAAGGAGGAAAGAACCTCATGATGAGGAAAATTCTTCTTAACTAGAGAAAGAGGCAGAGGAACCGGTTCAGCGAACAAGTCTGTTCAAAACTGCTTGCAAGATGAAAGATAGAGTTTGCAGGGTGATGATATATAGTGGGAGCACTGACAATCTAGTATCCACAAAGATGGTGGAGAAGATGAAGTTGAAGACAACCGCACATCCAAACTCATACAAGGTATCATGGTTGCAGAAAGGACATCAAATGATGGTAAGTCAACAATGCTAAGTTGAATTTAAAATTGGAGGTTATAGGGATGAAATATTATGTGATGTAATTCCTATGGATGTCTGTCATATTTTATTGGGGAGACCATGGCAGTTTGACCGAAAGGTTATTCACGATGGAAGAAAGAATACCTATACCGTAGAAAATAATGGTAGGACACATATGTTGTTACCAATAGAAGACAAAGACCAAAAGAGGGAAGCTAGTTCAAGCATACTTCTCATGAGTGGGAAGGAACTCTTGAATGAAGTCAAGAAGGAGAAAGAAATACAGTTTGCTATAGTAAGGAAGCCTAGAGTTATCCTTACAAATACTTCTGTGGAATATTTGCCTAAAGAAATCCAAGAACTGTTAGAGAACTTTGCTGACATAGTAGTGGATGAGTTACCTCACTCATTTCCACCCATTAGGAGTATAAGCCATCATATTGACCTTATTCCAGGAGCTAGTTTACCAAACAAAGAAGCTTATAGGTTGACACCTAGAGAGAATGAGGAAGTCAAAAATCAAGTCCAAGAGTTGTTGGATAAAGGTTTAGTCAGGGAAAGCCTAATCCCATGCGCAGTACCAACTGTGTTAATTCCAAAGAAAGATGGAGGATGGAGAATGTGTACAGATTCCAGAGCCATCAACAAGATAACCATTAGATATAGATTCCCTTTACCAAGGATGGATGATTTGATGGATTGTTTGAGTGGAGCAAGCTATTTTTCCAAGATAGACTTGAAGAGTGGATATCATCAAATAATAATGAGAGAGGGAGATGAATGAAAGACAACATTCAAGACAAATGAAGGATTGTTTGAATGGCTGGTCATGCCATTTGGGTTGAAAAATGAACCAAGCACATTTATGAGATTGATGAATGAAGTATTGAAAGACTTCATAGGCAAATTTTTCATAGTATATCTAGATGACATACTAATCTTCAGTAAGACAGAGAGAACACTTAAGACATCCGACATCAGTAATGGAAAAGTTGCAGCAGGAAACATTGCTGATAAATATGAAGAAAAGTTCATTTATGAAGACATAACTCATATACTTGGGTTTTGTAATCTCTTCAAATGAATTGAAAATGGATCCAGAAAAGGTGAGAGCAATCAGAGAATGACCGTCGCCAAGAAACATATTTGAGGTAAGAAGTTTTCATGGGTTAGCGAGTTTTTACAGGAAATTTATCAGAAATTTCAATGGCATATGTGCACCCATGTTGGACATTATGAAGAAGAAACACAAGTCCTTTAGTTGGACATAGGAAGATGAAAAGAGTTTCAAAGTGTTGAAGGAGAAAATCACAGAACATCCAATTGTGGTCTTACCAGATTTTGGGAAAACATTTCAAGTAAGATGTGATGCAAGTGGATTAGCTATTGGAGCAGTCTTGAGTCAGGATAATAGGCCAATTGCTTATTTCAGTGAGAAGCTTAATGACACCAAGAAAAAGTATTCCACATATGACAAAGAATTTTATGTAGTGATTCAAGCTTTGAAGAAGTGGATGCACTATCTAATTCCTAAAGAATTTGTCTTGTATAGTGATAACCAAGCTTTGGAGTTTATTACTAGGAAAGAAAAGTTGAATCAGAAACATGCAAAATGGGTAGAATTTATGCAAAAATTTACTTTTGTTATTAAACATATTGTTGGAATTGCTAACAAAGTCGTCGTTGCTTTGAGTAGGAGGAGTTTAATTGTACAGGAATTCCAAGTGGAGACCTTAGGGTTTGAACACCTCAAGGAGATGTATAGAGAAGATGCATATTTTAAGGAATCTTATGAGGCATGCAAGAATCCTTTATTGGGAGACAAAATCCCGTGGATTGAATATTTGATCCAAGATGGATTATTGTTCAAGGGAAGCCAATTGTGCATACCGAAATGCTCAATGAGAGATAACCCGTTGAAGGAGAAACACAGTGGAGGTTTAGATGGACATTTTGGTCATGATAAGATATTTGCACAGCTGAGTAATTCGTATTATTGGCCGAGCATGAGGGCAGAGGTGAAAAGGTTTGTGAACAAATGAAAAATTTGTCAATATGTAAAAGGAAGACAATATAACTGAGAACACTGGTTTGTATCAGCCATTACCAATTCCAGAAAGGTCGTGGGATGCAATCAATATGGATTTTGTATTGGGATTGCTTAGAACTCAAAAAGGGAGAGATTCCATATTTTTTGTGGTGGACAGATTTTCAAAAATGGCACATTTCATACCATGCCAAAAGACAAATGATGCTACACACATAGCCAATTTGATTTTTAGAGAAGTGGTGAGACTACATGGATTGCCTAGAAGCATAGTCTTCGACAGGGACTCCAAATTTGTAGGACACTTTTCGAGGACTCTATGGAAAAGGTTGGGGACAAAATTGTCCTTTAGTTCAACATATCACCCTAAGACAGATGGACAGACAAAAGTAGTAAACAAGAGTTTGGGAAACTTGTTGAGAAGTTTAGTCACTGAGCAAGGTCGTCAATTCGATCAGATTTTGGCACAAGCAGAATTTGCATTCAACAATTTAGTGAACATGAGAACAGGAAAAAGTCCATTTAAAATTGTGTATGGTATACAGCCAAGAGGGATTACAAAGTTGAGAGATCTGAATCAATATGAGTTCAGAAGTGCTAGAGCAGAGGATTTTGCAACAGAAATGCAGAAACTCCATGACAGAGTCAGAGAACAGCTACAGGACAACAACCAGAAATATAAGAATAGAGTTGATCAAAAGAGGAGAGAAGTTCAATTCGAAGTTAGAGATGAAGTTTTAGCTCATTTGAGAAAAGAGAGGTTTCCAAGGGGAACGTATAACAAATTGAAGATAAAGAAGATAAGACCATCCAGGATTCTCAAAAAATTCGCAGCCAATGCTTATGAAATTGAGTTGCCATACAATGTTGGGATATCACCGATATTCAATGTTGCAGACCTGTATCCTTACAACAGAGATGAGGCAGGAGAATCAAATGATCAGAAAGAAGTTTAGTGGGAAGAACAACTGCCTACAGCAGAAAAACCTCAGATGGAGAAAATAATTGAACATAGAGATGGAAAGAAGACCAGGAGGAAGACATATCCTGAATACTTAGTGAAGTGGAAAGATCATCCAATGGAAGATGCAAGTTGGGTCATAGAACCTAATATTTTGAAGCATGGAAAAATAGTACAGGAGCTCATGGACAGGAGTCCGTGAAAATTTTAACTAGAGGAGTATGATGAAGGAGCATCGCCTTCAAATCCAAAGACACAAGCGTGGATGAAAAGGAATGACATCTCAGCATGACAAAGTTTCAAAACAGCATTTAGCTCAGGAGTAAATCGAGTTGTTGAGATATTTTGAAAGAAACATTTTTAAATGTAACTTGTTTGTAAAGTCGTGAAGGACTGTAAGGGGTTGCAGATATGGAGTGTTGACTCTTATCTGGCAATAACTGTTAGTTATTGTAATAGGACAAAGTAGGTAACCGCTAAGAGTTGATAGGATAGGTTGCAGACAGGACGAGAGAGCTCGTGGAGCCAGTCCTTAGATAGTTTCATTGTTGCATTGTAATAGAATAGATAGAATAGAGAGAAGGATATAAAGATCAGTAGAACAGAGTAGAGTAAAAGAAATACTATGTAATTTGTTTTCATGAATGAATAGAACAGACAAGATTGTCCCAAATCCTTGGACTGTGTTCATATTAATGTGTGATTGAATGAATGTTACATTCTGTATGTGTTCTTTAGTTTATTTCATTCATGTATGATTGTTCGAGAGGTTGATTGTATGAGTTCGTGACGAACTAGGTGAGTTTCGATTGTTTCTCTTATGACACATATGCAAGGTGTGCATCTCGAACACAAAGAGTGTGTCGATTGAGTCTCATAGTGACTTAGAGAAGTTCAGGGAGAACAAAGGAAACTTAGACCATGTGCAAGATGTGCACAGCATCAAGGAGAGACCAAGCGTCAAAGACACCAAAACAGAGGAACGCTAGGTGGGAGAGAATAATTTATTTCCAAGAAATCCTTCAATCCGAGTTATCGAAATCTCTAGAACACAAGGTGTGCGTGGGGAATCAAAATCCTTTTAAGGAAAAATCTCAGAAGGGATATCACTTTCACAAGTGTTGATGAGATCCAAGAGTTGGACTCGCAGGAGGAGCAAAGGTTCGAAACCTTCAAACACTTAGAAAATCTTCTAAGTCAGAGAGATCAGAAGCTTGGGAAAGAGGAGTAACAGTGGCCGTCGGATCACAGAATAGGGGATCAACAAACGCCTGATCAGAGTAAGGTGCATGAGCCTTAGTGATTCGCACACCCAGGAGAGAGAATTCACCAAGGGTTGAGAACTGATATTTTCGAAGCCCGAAGAGCCGGAAACCTGAAGTAGAATCTCAGTTGTCCGATTGCAGGAACAAATCTGAGTTGTCAGATTATTCAGGGTAAAATTCAAGCGTTGGATTTCCAAAGTGGATCTGAGCCGTCAGATACTGTGAGTTCGGGAGAAGGAAAGTCTGAAACTTGAGATTTCCAAAGCACAGAGAGCCAAAGGGCCGGAGAAAATCTGGATCGATGGATCCAGGAGGACATGTGTCGATAGGTCGGAAGATCCAGAGGAAGGCGAAGGTCGAAGTGGTGAAACAACCAAAGCCCAAAGAGCTGAAGAGCTGAGAGTCATCGATCTATAAGTGGACACTTGTCAACAGATCACGAGCTCCGGGTAAAGTTGTTGTGGATTTTTAGTTGATAACTGAGACCGTCGAACCCCGAAGACCCGAAGTGATCAAGAGCCATCGGATCTAGGAGAGACGTGGAATAAATCCATGCACTCCGGGTAAAGTCCCGAAGTAATCCTCGATCGTTAGATCAAGAGGACACGCGACAGAAAATCGCATACTTCGCGGGAGAGAAAAGTTGAGAGTTGAAAAGTCTAAATTCCGGATACGTGAAGGGATCGCAGTCGTTGATCCGAGGAGGACACGCGTCAATGGATTAGAGTCTTTGGATAGAATCGAAATAAGGAAAGGGTTGAAGTTTGAGAACTCTGTAGTTCAAAGTTCCAAAGTGATCAGCACCATTGATTTCACGGGGCAGGTGTCCACAGATCATCAGCTCCAGGGGATTGGAGTACGAAAGAGAGATGGGTTTGAGATTTCAAAACCCCGAGGTCCGGAATTGCGAAGAGATCACATTCGTTGATCTCAAAGGGATAGATCTAGCCCGTGGATTTGGAAGACGTGGATTTGAATCGTCAGTTCAGGTAGTATTGTCAAGATCGCGAGATCGACGATCGTGTAGCATTGCGGGGACAGGAGTTGCACGTAGTTTAAAATATTGAGGGTGGTCCGCAATCCCTACCGTGGTTTCGTCAGGACGACACGTGGAGGTTTGAGGAGAATTGCGGGCCCAAAAGTAGTTTGACTCCAAACCGCTTATGGTCGCGCCCGGAATCGCGTGGTCATCGCCCGAGGTCACATCGAGAGGGAGCTTATCTGAAAGGGAGCTAGCGTCCAAAACTCTGAGAGATTAGCAAGCGCGAAAGGAAAGGTTGCGGGTATCATAATACCGCACCAGAAGGTCGAAAGGACCTGTGTTTGATTAATACGTGGGACTATCAAGGTCATAAGGATTCATTTGACTAAGAGAATCGACGATCCTTTGACCGGGAGGTCGCGCAACCCTACGGGGGAGTAGGGGGGCTGAATCAATATTCCTCAAGCCACAACCGCCATAAAGCTTCGGTTTAGCAATGACTTCCCAAGTACAGAGGTGTATGTGGTTTTTATCACTGTAGCCCGACCAAAGAAAATTAAAGATTAGTTGTCTGATCCTGTTTAGCACTGAAGATGGAAGCATTGCTAATGTCATCCAATAAATTGGTTTACTTTCAAGAGCTACTTTTATGAAAATATAGTGCCCACCAAGAGAAATCCATCTATTACACCAATGATCTATCCTTTTTTCAAACTTTAAAATAAGCCACATCCAGTCCTCTGTTTTGTAATTATCAGTTTTCAAATAATAGCCCAAATAACGGAAACCTGACTTGAGGTCCACTAACTGGTAAGGGAAAAACTCCTTGAATTTCTTTAAGAGGTCACCTTAAATTCCTGAATAATGCACAATAGATTTAGACAAATTGATCTACATTCCGCTCGAAAAAAGACTTATAATAATAACACTAAATTGAATTCAAATCTCTATTTTTATAGGTATCAATTTTTATGCACTACATAACAACATAATATAGTACGTTGCATACTTATAGCAAACATATTACTTATATAATGGAGTGCAAATATATATATGTATATGTTCAAAGTTATGTATAATATAGTATGTGGCAAACTGATAACACACATATTACTTATACAATGGAATACAAATGTATATATGTATATAGCAAACATATTACTTATATAATGGAGTGCAAATATATATATGTATATGTTCAAAGTTATGTATAATATAGTATGTGGCAAATTGATAACACACATATTACTTATACAATGGAATACAAATGTATATATGTATATATTCAAAGTTATGTATTTAAAGGAAAATATAAATTGCA
This sequence comes from Picea mariana, assembly GCA_032191745.1. NCBI lineage: Eukaryota > Viridiplantae > Streptophyta > Pinopsida > Pinales > Pinaceae > Picea > Picea mariana. The sequence goes on along the minus strand of JASDQU010277423.1, from coordinate 1,062 downwards.
ATTAGAATATGTGTGTTTCACATCAATTTTTAAGAGATTCGTGTAGTACTTTCCTTCACAATATCATAAACTCATTTATAATTAGCTAAGATGTTTTTTAATTGTGCATTTAACTTTTTATTGCATTTATGAATAACAACTTTGGATTTTTTTTTAGTCTTTTGACAAAGTAAATTGTTATTTTTATAAGTTTTTTAACTTTTGACCATCAAAACTTATATTTATATTTTGAATTTCATTTTACAATTATAAGATTATTTGTAGGGAATTTTGTTAAATTTGTGTTATGTTATTTTTTAAAATTTTTGAATTGACATTTAATATATATTTGAAATTTCATTTTATAATTATAAGATTATTTGTAAGAAATTTTGTTAGATTTGTGTGTGTGTTTTTTTTTTTAATTGACATTTTGTTAAATTTGTGTTATTTTTTTTTTAAATTTTTGAATTGATATTTAATATATATTTGAAATTTCATTTTATAATTATAAGATTATTTGTAAGAAATTTTGTTAGATTTGTGTTATTATTTTTTTTTATTTTTTTTTGAATTGACATTTAATAGGTTAATTTGGTATTTGTTTGAAAGTATATTCTTAGAAAATGCAAGAATTAACAATGAGCCATGTTAGAGGACTCTATTTTTTTCCATGTTAATTTTTTATTTGTGGAAAAAATAATATGATATGACAATCTACATGAACTCTACTAATATAGTACCCTTTTTTTTATATTTCATTAATGAAGTTTTTTTTTTTTTTAATTGGACTAGTGAAAAAATATTGCTTAAAATCAAAATTTTGGGGGATCCACTTTTTTCCTACATTTGAACAAAATATAAGAAATAAAAAATTTAAAAGAAGACACTTCTAGAGCACAACCTAAGCTTCACAACTTGTGCAACAAGATTATTCAAATTTTTTAGTTATGTATTTTTGAAGATATTGAATTTTCACTTTATTGATTTATTATGAGATTGAAATGGATATATAGATAGATAGATAGATTGCAAATTTTTATATGAAATTAATATAGTTAGTTTCAATGTTGAAATATATAT
>JASDQU010277422.1:0-14918 GCA_032191745.1 Picea mariana | reverse complement strand
TATTTTTGGCCGACTTCTTCTCTTGGAGGTTAATAACCTAATATAAAATATTTTCTTGAGCCAACAAGGCTTCTAGGGTTATTAGCCAACTCATTAGGGTTTCTCTTGCTTCCGAGAGTCTTCTATTCTCATCAATCTCACATGTAGAGGTAAATACCTCCCGCAGCTACCATAATATTAACAGTAGCTACCCTGCAGGAGTTACCTCCCTTAGGATCTTCCTAGACCTAAGACAGAATAGAGATGCAAGTTGTAGATTTTCCTAGATCTAAATCATACATGAAAATATCTACGAGATAAGAGGATGAGAAGCATACCCGATACTTCAATGGTTATCCCTACACGCTCCTTGGTCATTCACTCCTTTGAAGATATCCTTCACTTTCACGAACACAGGTCTAAACAAATAGGAAAACAAAAAACACCTTTAATGAGATCAAACATAACATGTATAAAACATAGATCTAATAATATACCACAAATACATGAAAATATTAACTCTCTATGAAGATTATGATCACCATATACAATAAATTAGAGGGGGAAATCATGTGCATATTCTATTAATAAGGAAAAAATATTACAACTTACATACAAATGGCTTGATGAAGCTTCTCCTAATTTCCTTTCCAAAGCTCCATAATCAATCTGACATTATAATTTTACTCTATATTTTTCCTCCCCCTTTTCCCATGAGAGACCCTCAATATATAGGATGAAATAAATGAGATGGTGGATAACTCTTAGACACTCAAAATAAAAATCTTCTCAAGGTCGAATTACAAGAAATCTGAGCTTGATCCCATCTCATTGTAATCATTCCTAAATTAAGAGTAACAGACCCGGTCGCGCCCTGCATTCTTGCAAGGTGTAATCAATTTCCCTTTGCAAAAGGACAAGAAGTGACCATCATTTTTTGTCACAGATCGTAAAGGGACAACTTGGGATTGGGGAAAAAGGTGGTGTATACTCAAGGGGAAAATGGCATAATTCAATTTCTTAGACTACTAACCTCTTGATGATTCTCAACAAGTGATCAGGTGGCAAATAATTGTATAACAAATTCCCCCTAAAGTGTGAGGTCATAAGAGGTGTTTGGCAGACGAAATACTTTATGAATAAAAATTTATGGATCTTGAGGCAAAGGAAAATGGGAAGAATCTAGCATCATCCCCGCATGATAATAACATCCATGTGGCGGGCATACCCATGCTCGATAATAGAAACTAAGCATAGCTGCCAAAAAAGTACATTGCGGATCCATGCATGACACAACTGACTAGATCATGGAAATGAAAGAATACACTAGGGATCCATGTCACAAGTGAAGACATAGCCATGACCAAGAAAAAATGTGGATCTATGTGACAGTATAAAAATCAGTGAGATGACTCGATGCCTGAGTGATCTCTGAAGAACTCATGAATAACTACATCGCAACTTTGGAGTGGATGTTGTAAATAAATGACACGATCCCAACCCAAGGTCTTCGTCTCAAACCACGAGTGGTATGAATCTACAACATGTGAATAGATGAGTTGATGTCGATCATGGTAGAAATCATCTGATTACCAGTCATTAATGGATACCATTAACAGACGCGAGGGAATCCACTGACGATGATGATGGACCCCAAGATACCTAGTACAATCTAGCAAGTGTGAATAGATGAGTTGTAGTCGAACACTCATAGACTCATTCAACAGAAGCCAATGATGTAAACCCAATGTCGAAATGCAAGGGAACCTACCACTAATGTCTGCAAGACCCAAGGTACTAACTAGTTTCTAGATTTTGATCATGGATAATGATTTTATGTCAACGTGACAAAATCCATCGAAGGAGGGCCTTGATGTATCCCCCATCAATCGACACAAAACAGACAAAGGTAGATGGTGTAAAACCTAGATAATAATTGACTCGGGGATGGCTAGGATAAATAGGTTGAAAGATTGAAAATGTTGGACGCAGGTGAACTTCCCTTGAACAAAAAAGCACAATAAATAACTTGAATTGGCAACATTGACTCGATAATGACCAAAACACTTGCCAGGAGAGAGTAGAAGAGTGAGTAGTCAGCGAAGTATAAAACTCAGGGAGATGGTAATGATTCATAGGAAATCGATAACCCAATTATGGTACATAAACGTAAAACAGGTGTGTTGTTCAAGGGTGATTGGGTGGATGACTGCCATTTGCAAAGATGACTAGACTGAAGACCCCTGAAATTTTTCCCTACCATGAACGGTGAGTACCTCCTTGTTTTTTTTACAAACTTGAAGAGGATAACAAATGCTTGACATAGATCATCGTCAATGAGTCCCTCATCATATGTTTAACGAACCTGACGAAGGAGGGGTTCCATCCCATATGGGTCCTTCAATGTATAATTTTATGAGCTCAAATAAGGTATGCTCGATGGTCTTTTCATGTTTAGAGAGTCTAAAAAGATAAGAAGACTCGAAGGGTGTTCTTTTTCGTAATTTTAGTTCCCAAAGCCTGAAAAAGTGTATAAAACAATACAAGGGAGAACTCTTATGGCCGAGGTTGACTAGAGTATTATTTTTTCATAATTAGCCCATATGGTCTGAAAAAGGGTTAAACTTACACCAAATAGATGCCATTTCAAATCCTTTTAATGATTGTCAAAGGAAACAATCTTGCTCGACAATATTTTCATGTTTAGAGAATCTGAAAAGAGCTTAAAGGAGACTCCAAAGAGTTCATTTTTTCGTGTAGTTTTTACGAGCCCGGAAAAGTGATAAAAGTGTACACGGGAACTTATTCTCATGTATTTATGAGCACGAGAAAGAACAAATACGAATCTCATGGTTATTTGTTTCATTTTTAAACGAGCTTGAAATAGAGAATGAAACCATGCTCGAAGTGTCTGCTTCATTTTTACATGACCTTGAAACAGAGGATGAAACTATGCTAGGGTTGGTTTCATTTTTACGCGAGCTTGAAACTAGAAAATAAACTATGCTCAGAGTGTCTGCTTCATTTTTACACGAGCTTGAAACAGATAATGAAACTATGCTCGGGATTGGTTTCATTTTTAAACGAGCTTGAAACAAAGAATAAAAATGTGCTCGGGGTTGGTTTCATTTTTTTAAAATATTGAAACTAGAAATGAACTATGCTCAGGATTTCTGTTTCATTTTTACACAAGCTTGAAACAGAGGATGAAACTGTGCTCGAAATGATACCCATTTACGGGTTTCTTCCCGATGTGATATACATAGGTTGGTATTGTGGGTGATACCCATTAACGGTTTCTTTCCCAACATCATGTCCATAGGTTGGTACTTTTCCCCGAGCATGATTGGTAGAAGTTAGGGGCTTAACTCCGGCATGATGTTCCGAGGCTGGAGACATGCCCCGCAAGCTTCGTTTCATCCATCGAATCTTCTTCTACCCCTGATTAGTCTCTTGGATACTAATCGAAATAGGTTCACCAGAGAGGGAGGAAGAAAGAGAATCAACTGGCACAAGCAGAGGAAATGAAGGTTCAAGTACTAGATCTAGCAGAATACTCGACTCAATTGGAGGGGGGTCGGTCTAATTTTTTAACGAGCTTGACACTGAAAATTAACTATTCCCATAGTTATCTGTTTCATTTTTTAACGAGCTTGACACAGAAAGACAACTATGTTCATGAACCTTGACCATGGCTTCCAATAGGTCTTCATCATATGGAAGAATAATGCTCTAGAAGAAGCACATGTCAACAGATTCACTCTAATCAATAGGGGGAAGAACAAGCTCCAATGTCCCTAGTGAGGGAGTTACCATGTCAACTGTCGAAACTAAATCCAAAGAAGATGAGCATACAGTGAGAGGCTCCTTCTCATTAGCAATTGAAGGCATGGGAGATAATGCCACATAATTGACCTGTGCTGGGTTAGAAACCACTTGAATGTGAGGAACATTCATGGAATTCAGATGGTTAGTAGTCATACAATGATTAGGAATAATAAACAAAAATTGATCGATGGTCACTATGCTCCCATCATGGGAAAAATGCATCACTCTAAAGAGTGTGGACACTACAACTTCCATAGTATAGACGTAGTCCCACCCAAGGAGAAAATTAAAATCCAAGGTTCCTTGGAATACCATGACATCAATACAGACAATTTTCGCTCCTAAGGTGATGGGAAGCTAAGGAAGGATCCCTAAAGGTTCACTAGGTCTTCTATTAAAATCCAGTAGATTATTAGTTGCTGACACAAGCTCAGGATAACCTAAATATTTCCAGCAGTTGAGGATAAAATACTAACATAGGCCCCTTCATCTATGATAGTGTGATATATGTATTTATCAACAACTTTCACAATTATCTAGGAATGGATACTTGAAGGAAGACAAGGCTCTGCTAGACTATTCCAATCAAAGGAAATGACCTTGGTACTTGCAGGGGGTTCCGTTGAAATGGGCGAGATGTCCCCTTTTCTAGAACACTCTTAAATATCAGTGGTATTCAAGTCACTCTCTAAGGGAAGAGTGGGGTCAATTGAAGATCGAATTGTATTGACCACTTTATCAACCATAGGTTGGGTAGGATAGGACTCTTGGGAATCAATAGAAGGTTGTTGTTGGGAAACAATATTGTCTTCCAACAATTGTGAAGCCTCCTCTATACGAGGGAAATGGTAAGTGTGATGATTTTCATTGCATAACTTACAAGGAAACCTGAATTTATCATTGGTCGACGAACCGTCACTAGAATGACCTGCAAAGGTTGGTGAAACAAATTTTTGGGAACCTTGAGACCACACTTCTAAAACCTTTGGAATACCAGGGCAATGGTCAAGAAGGTGATCACCCTTACAAATACTACAAGGGAACTTTGGTTTGTGACCTATGTTCTTAAGCTTATCAACATTATCAACACTCCCAGCATGATTAACAATGGTTGGTTGATTTCTCCTTTTTTTATTTTTCCTCTCCTTGTTCTTCCTTTTCTTCTCCTTCTTAGCCTCTTGGTTATTAGCATCACAAATTTCACTAGGCATGGACGAAAAAAGGGAAGAATACCCAACAGGTAAAGAAGGAAAAGGGTTAATAGGAGGTTTATGTTCTTGAGGTGGAGGGCTTGCATTCAAGGCACCAAGAGAATTTGTCATCACCGGAGTGGAAAACAACCATACCAGTAACCCTATAGTGAATATGGGAAGACTCAATGTAGCAATGTAAGGAGGACCAATATTTCCAAAACAAGGAAAAGGATGAGGATCCCCATGCAAAGGGGTTCCTTGATTGGTAGGATCTGGAACTGTTTCCATAGACACAGACTCAACCAAAGGTATGCTAAATCAAAGAGCACACACTACCAAAGTCCCTATAGGATAAGAGCAAGCAAACAATTCTATTGTAACAGAGAAAAAGGAAGTAAGGATCTTCTGGAGATGGGAGATGAGGTTGTCAACGAAGAAACGAGAGACAGTTACCCACAACTACTCTGTAATGGAATTTCAAAGGTTCAAGTATCGTATGCAACCAATTACCCTCCTAATGAGAAAAAATCATGTGTTGTACGTCTATCTCAGGTACTCACAGTACCACCACTACAGTCACCTAGGAAGGTAACCTAGGAAAATAAACTAGGGCTACCACTTTGCACTTGTGGTTGGGCGGAACGGTCGTGGGAGAGGGCTTCTTCGAATGGGCAGGGAACATCAGACATATGTCTTAGACCCGAAGAAACTCAGATAGTGGTGTCACCTCAAGGAATTTCCATTACTAATGTTTCCCCCTTAACTCGCATAACCCCACTGAGAGAGTGTTGGGGACCAGTCCAAGCACTCTTCTCGACTTCTCCTACCGCTTGACTCCTGTGGTAAAGGATATTTCCCAGCAAACACTTCACATTACTAATGGTTTTTCACTCATTAGTGTTCCTATTTTTGTTTCAGTGGCCTTGGATAATTTACTCTTCACACTATAACCAAGGCCCTACAACCTAGAGTTGTGATCATTTTCTAATAAAGAAAAAGTCTAGTTGATTTTAGATTAGGTACCTTGTTCCTTTTATGGTTGTTGTTACTCAAAAGTGTAAATGGAAGTGAAATATATAGTGTTATCACTCTGACTCCAAGAATACTTAAAATGAAAACATGAATGGAATGCAATCTTTAGTTTCGATGAATCCTATCTACAGAAAGGAGCAAGAGGTCTCAAGCAAAGAAACGAGCATAACATTCAATGCAAGAAACACGAACTACTTTTTAAACACAAAAGGTGTTTGACATATGAGTCAAAGAAACTATAGGATACAGGATTCTTTAAAATGAAAGATCAAACATACTCCACCCAATAACTAGAATGCAATTATTTTTTGGTTTTACAATTCTTTCAAATGCAATGAAATTTTTTAATGCAACTTCTTTTTTTTTCTTTCTTTCAAATGATATGAAAATAACTAAATGCAAATGAAAAGGATCGCACAACAAAAGAATGAAAATCAAAAAATGCAATCAAGTAGGTCGACAAGCATCAAAAGAACTCAAAATCTAAGGAAGATGAAGAAAACAAGCACCCAAGAAATGAAAAGTTCAATCATGAGAATGTCCTCAACACATAAAACTCAAGCTTTCAATGGTAAAAAAAAATTTCAAATGACTTGAAAAAGGTTGCAGAAATGACTACTAGAACAGATCTGAGAAAGACCCGTGAGACTGTAAGAAAACACATAAATCAGATCTAGGCTAGATTTGAAGAATGTCCCTTCAAAAACAACTTTTTAGTGGTTGGTCATGTTGGGTTGTTATATTATTTGCAGTGAAAGTTGAGGTGGATCGACTAACAATCGAAGTCAAAGGTCGAGGTGGTTCGACCGGGTAAAGACGAAGTCGAGGTGGATCAATGCCAAGTCGAAGTTCAAGGTTAGTCGATCAGGTAAATTCGAAGTCAAAGGTTGGATTGGTTCAACATGGTAAAGACATCGACAACAAGTCAAAGATATCAACCGACAAGAGGTCGACAGGCATGCACATTTCTTACAGAATTAGAGGTATAGGAATATAACGTTGGTTCTTATATGAGGACTAGATTTAGGGAGATTCTCAAGGATATTACAACCATGAGGAAGAGATCATAGGTATTCATGTTAGTATGGGATATGTTGAGACAGAGTCAAATGGAATAAGAGGCAGTTAGGAGCTTGTAATTATGAGAATCCTACATAGGGAAGTGCAGAGCTATAGAGAAGATAATGAAAATATTATGAAGGATCAGGAAGAGATAATTCAAATTTTGAATATGTTACATAAGAAAGTCAAAAAATACTCTGGCACCAAGTAAGCATCTAGTGTTATACAATTGACAGAATATGGAGCCCAAAGTAAAAGGATGGTCATGGGAATCACAGGAAATCAAGAAGCATGAGCAGACACCATCATTCGCCAAGGAAATCCACTAGAAGAACTCATGCAAGTTAAGGTTTAGGGAGAATCCCAATTGTGTCTCATGCTCGTAGGCAAAGGAGAGGCATGACGCAAACATATGGCAAGGTGAACTCGGGAAACTCATGCCACCAAATTTCAATGGTGAGCACAAGAAAGGGGAAGAGGTCAAGGCTTGGATGTTGGAAATGAAGAAATATTTCTGGTTGTATGTTACCCCTCAATGGTAGAAGCTATAATTGCAACCTACCACTTGCAAGGAAATGAATACATGTGGTGGGATCAGCTTAAGCAATCCAAGCACTTTGATGAGAAAAGGATCTCATGGAGGAAATTCAAAGGATATTTCCAAGAGAAATATTTCTCCGAGCATTATTATGAAAGGAAGATGTAAGAGTTCTTTGAACTCAAGTTGGGAAGCATGACTATGGATGAATATGAGAAGCGGTTATTTGAATTGATGAATTATGTTGACTTCATAAAGGATGAAAATTTCAAAATATGAAGGTTTCTAATTGGGTTAAACTCTTTCTATAGTGATAAGATTCAATATGATAACCCCAAGACTTTGGAGGAAGCAAGAAGGAGAGAAAAACATCTTTATGAGCAAAGCAAAGGAAGGCCAATTTTCCAAAAAGCTTGGAATGACAAGATGAAGGGTAAAAATGATCAAAGGAAAAAAGGTTTTGATCCACCCTTTTTCAAGAACAACTTCCAATAAAATTAGCAAGGTCAATCAACCCAAAATGAGCACAAGACTAGAGATTCATTTGGAAAAATCCCAAGGAAATAGCTTGTACAATGTTGGGGATGTGAAGGAAATCACTTATATAGGGGCTTCCCTCACAAAGGAGAAAGAATGAAGACTCTCCACAACATTTAGAAGGTTGAAACAGAGGAAGATATGAGAGGAAACGTGCCAAGGATTTATGCATACTTGGACAACAAGGAAGCAAAATATTAATCCATCGTGATTGAAGTGGAAGGTAAGATTGATAACCATCCCATAGAAATTTTAATTGATTTTGAAGCTACTCATAGTTTCATAAAATCTAACATTGCTGAAATATTTCACTTGCAAGGCAGTAAGCATAAGAAATATTGGTTAGTTCTAGTAGCCACAAGGGCTAAGATAAAGATCAATGAGTTGGTTAAAGATTATCCAATAGACATGAATGGACTTAGCACAAAGGTAAATGTGAACATCTTACCCTTGGGTTCATATGATTGTCTAACTGGCATGGATTGGTTGGAAAAACACCATGTTTTCCTAGATTGTTAGAACAAGGTTGTCACTTGTATTGATGAAGAAGGGAAGCAAGGAAAGATTCAAGGAATTCCAAGAGTTGTAGTTGTTACATATATTTCAACTATGCAATTGAAAAATAGTTTCAAGAAGGGATGTCAATTTTTTGTAGCCCATATGGAAGAGGCAGCCAAAGATAAAGTTGCAAGCATAGAAGACCATCCAGTCTTGAGGGATTTTGAAGATGTTTTTAGGGAGACCCTAGGATTTCCACCAAAGAGAGACATTGATTTCTCTATTGACTTGGTCATAGAAGTTTTCCCAGTGTCCAAGACACCATACAGAATGGGTACACTAGAGTTGAAGGAGTTGCAAATGCAACTTGAAGAGTTTTTAAGGAAGGGGTATATACATCCAAGTGTGTCACCTTGGGGTGCCCCAGTTCTTTTTGTGAAGAACAAGGATGGAACCATAAGGCTATGTATTGATTTTAGATAGTTGAATAAGGTCAAAATAAAGAAAAAATATCATTTTCCAAGGATTGATGATTTATTCGATCAGTTGAAAGGTGAAAGAATCTTTTCCAAGATTCAGTTGAGACCGGGTTATCATCAAGTAAAGATGAAGGAAGAATACATCAACAAGAAAAAATTCAAGAAAAGATGAGGGCATTATGAATTCATGGTAGTGCCATTTGGACTATCAAATGCCACAGTTGTTTTCATGTGCATGATGAATGGAATGCTCAAGGAATACTTGGAAATTTTTGTAATCGTGTTCCTAGATGATATACTCATCTACTCTAAGTCAGAGGAGAAACATGAGAAACATTTAAGAATGGTGCTAAAAGTTTTAAGAGAGCATAAATTGTATGCTCATCTATATAAGTGCATCATTTATCAAAATAAGATTCACTACTTGGGGCATATTATTTCTCAGAAAGAAATTATATCTTATGAGAATGAGTGATGGCAGTTCGGTGACTGAGAATTTAAATGCATTTAATACCATTATACACTAGTTATCCTCTGTGGATATTAAAATCACTAAGGAGGAGAAATGTGTTAGCGATTATTTTTGTCATTTGGCGCAGAAGCACCCAGGGCTGTAGATTGCACACGAAATGCTCAAGCACAGCACGGGAGAATCCTTTTTTCCCAAGTAGCAGGTCAAGCGAGTGAGCCAAATGTCATCGACAGCATCCAAGGTCTATTTTGCAAAGCAGATCGACGGTCACCGGGTTTTCAGAGCTACCGAATTGCCCAAGGTTTAACGCAAAGGACAACTCTCATATTTCAATCAGCAGGTTCGGATTGTCCGATCTAACTGGGACAGGTGGCAGCCTGTCGGCATATCGTGGGTCGGGGTTTCTGGGAACCGGGAGCCATTAGCGCATTGCACTTGGAAGTACCGATCATCGAAACACCAAGAGCACCTTTAGCGTCGAGCCCACGGTCTCATCCCTGGGTCATATCAAGCGAGCCTGCAAATTAGGGCAGCTCCCTTATAAATATCAGGTGCCCCCTCGTCCGTTCATCCTAAGGACGCGTGTCGCAAGATCTGGCCATGTCGGTGTTTCGGCGGTCAGAAGTTCATGGGGTGAGAGTTTCATGTTGTTCAACATCACGAAACCCCGAACCCCGATAGCATCGAAAGCATAGAAAGTGGGGCCCGTGGTATCACGAAGCGTTTTCAGCCATCCATCCAGAGGGGACACCTGGCAGCAAGTAGAGCCATCTCGGTGCTTCGCCCATCGCGACTCCAACACGCAAAGAGCAGCTCCGTTATTTTCCGATGCGTGAGGTGCCGGGAGAATCTCGGACCCGGGCCCACAGCATCGTCGGGAGAAGTAAGAACTGTCAGATCTAAAAGGACACGTGGTGCTATATTAAGCCGTCTCGGCATATCGCTCATCACGATTTCAATCAGCAAAGATTAGCCCTTTCATATTCGCGAACGCCGAAAGCATATGGTCACAGCCCATGGTCACTTGGGGAGAGGAAGGAGTTGCATAAAGAAAGCCAGAGCCACCGAGTTCAGTTGCAGAGGGGATCATCATGACCTCCAGGCGCCATCGGACCCGATCTTAATACTGTTCCTAGTATTGAAGTAAGTAAAGGAAAGAGCGGATGGTTGAAACCTCCTTTCATTCATTAAATAAGGGGAATGGAGGGTCTGGCGAGCCGCCTAATTCCAGAGGTCCTATGTATCGATTCTCTCAAAAAAGCCGTGTCGAAGTCCTCAACTCGACAGAGAAGTCTGCGCACGCTAGCCGAGCATTTCATGGCTCAGCTACCCTCCTTACAGGAGCCATGCGTAGTTAAGGTGGCATTTAAAGGAAGATATCAGTACGAGTTTGACTAAAGGGACACCAAGCCTTGAGTGACTGAACATGCCTCTGTGAGATGAATTTTCCTGAGTATATAGACTCAGTCTTTGTAATTTGGAAGTATCGATGGTAGAGCAGAGCTCCCTACTGTAAAGTTTTAACTGATATTCTAGTTTGTGGGTTATGCATATGTATATGAGATATCTTGTTTTATGACAGACAATTTTTCTTACTCCATCTAATTTTTGTCTCATGCTAAGAGAGTTCGTGATTGACTGATTCACGTGAGTTATTGCAGTTATGTTATGATAAAAGATTTATTGTTGCATTATTGCATTCTCTGGCTTTGCGTTTGAATGTAAGATGATATTGCATTTGGACGTCTTCTTCTTCAGCATGTTAGAAACCTGAGTTAATAACAGACCTCTGCGTTCCTTTTTTCTTCCGCCTGTTCACCCTTTACTACAACTCACTGTCTGAAGTTTATATAAGACCTCACTCACCTATGCATGTCTGGCCTAGTTTTGGAGTTGAAATGATATTGTTTTGAGTTGGCTTCCATTCGATCATCCCATCTATAAACCACCGTGACATAAAACTGATGGGCGTCGGGCTCTGCTCCTGCTAGCAATCCGGGAGTGACTTCCGTCACCAACATTTCTGGCGTCGTTGCCAGGGATGAAGTTGAATATTCTCCCCGGGATTGACGACAATGATTAATTGATTCTGAAGGTGCATCAGATATCAGAATTATCAAGATTGTTGCTGTGCACCTGGCGACTCCATTGTGATGACTCCGCTGGGGAGAACCTGCTCTATTAATTGTGGCTTTCAGAGGTAGACACACACGATCTCATCCACAACTGCCCCTAGCTACACCTCAAACCAATCCAGAGGTGGTTCTTAAAAAAGGAAAGGCCCCTGAAGAAGAAGCTTCCACCGCTGAAATAGGTAATCCGCCATCTCCTTCTGTAAGAACTCCATTTTCTCCTCCTCAGTTTCTTAATAGACCTCCATCAGAAGTTTCCTGTTTCCTGAATTTTGGGAGTGTTCCTGTTGAGTTTTCCCCTTCTGGTATGGGATTGGAGGGAGAAATCCTTGTCACTCCCCTCTCCTCTGAATCTGTACCTTGGTGTAGACCCAGGACCACAGAAGATTTCCCCACTCCTACACAAGGAGGAGCACCTCCTGACTTGAACTCGTTAGCTTTCTCCTTAAATCCTCTCTTGTTTCCCACTCCCATTAAGAACTCATCCCTAGTATCCAAGTTTTGAGTTCCTTCTCCTCCGAGTTCCACTTTACATAATATCCATATGGCCAGAGCAAATCCCCCTATGACCGCAATGGAGGCCATCATAGCCGCTAGGTATGCTCCTCTTGTATTACCACAGCTTCTCAATGCCCTCCCACCAGATGGATACCTAAAGTAGCTGCCCAAGTTTACAGGCGAGGGGGACATAGATGCTGAAGAACACCTGGCAGCCTTTTATACTTTCGTGGATGATAATGTTATCATGCACGCAGATGTATGGATGAGGATTTTTGTCCATAGTCTCCAAGGAGAGGCTAGAAAATGGTTCAAGGCCCTGCCACCTAGATCTATTGATGGGATCGAAGCTTTAGATAGTACCTTTTTGAGACAGTGGGGAGATAAAAAAGATTTCATGTATTACATGACAGAATTTGGGTCGTTGAAGAGAAAGGAAGGAGAGTCTGTCTCCGACTTCTACAAGAGATTTAATAAAATGTACAACAAGATCCCTGCTGAGATAAAACCCTCCGAAGCCTCTGCAAATATCACTTACTCCAGCGCTTTTGATCCTAATTTCTGCCTACTGCTAAGGGAGAGAAGAGCTACTACACTGGCCCACATGCAGGATGCGGCCATAGAGGTAGAATCTAACATATTGGCTATCAACCGACTCGGGAACGCAGGTGATAGAAATACGTCCAAGAACAGGCCTGAAGCTCCCTCATCCAGTTCCTCTCCCCTACCCCATCAGACAGATGAGACAGTTAGAGCACTAAAATCGCTTTCTTCCAGGATGGAAAGGTGGGAATTAGAGGGGAAGTCCATGTACAGAAATCCCCAGAACACTGACAGTAGAGGTTTTAGACAACCTACTAACAATATGCCTCAAGTTTTCCTGAGGGAACAAAGGGGAAAAGACAGAGAAGATCAAAGGGTTCAAACCCCCCTCCAAAACAACCTAGTTGATCATGAGGAAAGAGAGGAGATAGACGAGTTTGGCCCTGAAATTCACTGTATTTGAAGAAACTCCCCCTTTTCCCCATTTGACGCAGTTCGCATATGAAGAATCACTGATGAGTGCTCAAATTCATGAGTTGGGTAAAGAACAAAGGGCCGGTCACACTTCTAACAGATATAATCTTAGATCGAGAAGGAAAGAAGGAGACTTTGACCGCCCAGACCAGCCTCTCATAGCAGAAAAAACCTACTAGATCTGTAGCAGCCGCTACTAAAGATAAAGGAGCTCAAAGCACTTTGCCAGTAGTCAAAGAACTCGTCACCGAGGTAAGGGAAGCTCCTAAGCCCATTCCACCCTTTAATTTTGAACATGAAATTCAAAATATCAGGATCCCCGTCCCCCTCTTAGAGCTAGTTAAAAATGAAGATTTTAAAAGATCCCTCTCCAAGCTGCTACAATCCGAGTCCCCCCAGCCCCCCTCTGACTCAGTAAACCTTCAATATGAGAAGACAACCGTCATCTTAGGCCCCATGGTAGAAGACAGAGATGACTCATCCCCCCCCTTCTACACATCCCTGAACATACATGATAAAGTGCTACATAACTGCGTCATGGANCGGAGGTGACAAGAACTTATCATGATTTATATTCTTTCAATTCAAGGAGAGTGCAGTGCCTAGGAGTCATCAAAGAACTGGTGGTTTCCCTGTTTCAGCTACCCATGAAAAGTGTGGTCATGGATATTGTGGTAGTCGATGTTCCCCCAAATTCGGTATGCTATTGTCTAGATCGTGGATCAAAAAACTGGGAGGGACACTACAGATGGATCTCACATATGCCACCATTCCGATCTTCAGAGGGGAACAAAGGAGATTATACAGAGAAGCCCAGCTAGCCTATATTGTCAGTGGTGAAGAAGATCCTACCAATCACCCCATCTTTGCACTTGACACCGACTTGGGGTCTAGTTTACTGCAGCTTACCGATGTCCCTGAAAGATCTTTACTAATCAGAAAACATCCCAGCCCTGATAATCCTATTTCCCCTCAAAGCTCCTCTGTGTGGAAGATGTTTTTTGACAGAGCTTCTTCTAGCGAAGGCGTTGGCGTTGGAGTGGTTTTCATATCACCTTGTCAAGAAGTCGTGTCCCGGTCATACAAGCTAGAATTCGAAGCCACCAACAACGTGGCAGAGTATGAAGCTCTTGTTCTGGGTATGAGGGCTGCAAAGGAAATGGGAATTAAAGAGATAGCAATATTCGGAGATGCTGAGTTAATTATTCAGCAGGTAAGGAATGCTTATCGTGCCCATAATCCCCGGCTCAGAAATTATCGGAATGAAGTATGGGACCTTATTGATAATTTCTTCTTGGCTTTTAACATTTCTTTCATTCCGAGGGGAGAAAATACTTTGGCCGATTCTTTAGTTGTCTCAGCTAGTTTGCTCAAATTCCCTCTGCATCCTATAGTAAAAAATGATGTTGATATAAGATATAGGCCCTCGGTGCCAAACAATGTCAAGCATTGGAAGGTGTTCCAGGATGATTATGAACTCGAAAGGTTTCTCCAATCAGTTGATGAATTTTCTGCATTGCATATTGACCAGGATCCTGACCTGGAAGGTGACCCTCGTCCTGAGGAGTTTTTAAATAAAATCACTAATCATCAAATCATTCAGCTTCCCAACAATCACATTCCAAGAGGACTTGTCCCTTTAGAAAGATTGTT
>JASDQU010277420.1:0-14811 GCA_032191745.1 Picea mariana | reverse complement strand
TTGGAATAGTTTATCTTCAGTTCAGTCAACACCACATGGAGAGTTAAGGGTGCATGAGCTTGGCCAAACATAGAACATGGTGTCTCCCTCTTAGTGAATGTTAGAGGTTTATTTATGGAAAATAGGTGTCTGATTTTAGCAATTTAGCTATTATTGGACAGCCACTTAATTTTAGAAGTGTTCTGCATGAGTTAGGCACCTTCTTTGGAGAGTTCAAGGATCTACAAAGGAAGGGCGAATGACCATTGATTGGTAGAGCTTTTTAGTTAGAAACTAGTAGAATTTATTTTCCATCTTCTCCTCTTCTCTTCTTGCTTCTTGTACTCTGCATAGAGCAATATCATTGTGATCAATCTTGTACTCAGTCTCTACGGTGCAAACAATCTCTAGACTAATACAAAGATAAAGTTTGACTATGGTATTTTCTCAGCTTTTTAAACTTGTTGATGCCATAATATATTTTTGTGCAGCGGTGTAGGTGGTTTCTTTTACCTCTAACTTGGTTGAATTTTTCATTTAGAGGGCATATTCCTTCTTATTTTCCTTTCATACTTAGCTATTGCAAACTGAAATTCTCTCATATATTTTAACTATCAATTTTTTGCGGTCTTTGCTTGCTTAATTGCAGCCAAGGGCCATTATTTGTGTGCTGATTTATCATACTAACACGCAGATTTCTAAGTGATTTTTCAGTGCATGAACAATTGGACACCCCCCTGTGATTGGAAAAGCACAATCCAAACTTAGAAACAGTTAGCTAATGACCTAGGGCTGATAGTTTGGTAGTTATTACTCAAATTTTCCTTGTTGCAGGTCTTAGACTCATTGTTGTCCCATAGTGAAGATTTGAGTGATAACAAGACAGCTTGGTACACACTGACCACATGAAGAGGTTGCTTTCTTGGAGAATGCCCTACACTGGACGAGGAGTGTTGAGCATTATAGAGGAGGGCATTGAGCCCTGAACAGCATCAGATTTCTTGGATCACTTACATGGAGGTTTTCTTGACTTCTGCTAGCTTCGATTGAGGGAGTGTACATGTAGGTGGTTGGACTCAGAGATGCCACATTGACTTGGAGAGGTGCTATAGCATTAGAGCTCTTGGAGGAGGAGCAATGGACCTTGGATGAAGAGCGCTCTTGTCTTGGAGCCTTGCTTGTGGATTGTCATCACCTTGGAGATAAGTTGCATGAAACGGGGAAACATTTCTAAGTTTCTGAAACCGGGACAGTACGAAACAGGCCCCAAAAAATGGAAACGTCGGGGGAAATGCCGGGGGGAAACGCCATATATAAAAAAAATTTTAAAAAAAATAAAAATATATATATATATATAGTTTTTTTTTTTAATAAAACATTATATTGCAAGAAAAACATAATGATGCAAAAAAAATGCAAGAATGATGCAAGAACAACATAGAAAATGCAACAAAAAAAATATAATTGACTGTTTGGGGGCCCCACGGCCCCCTTTTTTTTCGTATTTCGCCTCAAAGACGCCTAAAACATCGATCGTACGGGTTGGTACGTCCAGGAAACGTCGTTGATCGTACCGTACGGCGTTTCCAAATCGGGAAACACTGTATGGTACGGCCGACAGCGTTTCCCGGTTGTACCGGCGTTTCTCTTCGTTTTGAGGGGGGTACCGTTTCCTGCAACTTAGCCTTGGAGCCTAACATGTGTCATTGGTAGGAGGAGCACTTTACATGTGTGGGACTACTTTTTTATAGTAGGTTGCTTGTAATAGTTTAGGCCCACTTTTGTATTGTTGGTCTCACTTACCTCTCATGTATATAGAGGAAGGAGAGAGTCCTTTCATTATTATCATCATCAGCTTGTGCTTAGAGCTGTGAGTAGAAGAGCGGTTCTCTCTCTCTCTCTCTCTCTCTCTTGAAGATTCTTCTTTGTACTTTATCTCTCTTGTCTTGAGGCACTATGGTTTCTTAAGCATTCTTGAAGTCTAGGGTTAAGGAGGGAAGGAGTTAGGGTTTGGTGATAAACCTAAGTTGCACCAAAATGGGGAAACGTTTCTAAGTTTCCGAAACCGGGAGGATACGAAATAGGCCCTCAAAAAATGGAAACGTCGAGGGAAACGTCGTATATAAAAAAATTAAATATATATATATATATATATATATATATATATATATATAGTTTTTTAAAACATAAACCATTATATTGCAAGAAAAACATAATGATACACATAAATGACATTTTAGAAGGAAAACCATGTCCATATTAACTCCCATAGATGATCAATATCATTCATTACATGATGCAAGTAGCAAAATCCAAAATTAGCCTTTATAGATGAGGCTTTACATCCAAAATCAACCTTTATATATGAGATTGTATGTGCTGAAAATGAAAAAAAACATGAGCTAAAGGCAACTACAATTACATATCCTAATACATATCATTATGATCGTCATCCTCATCATCAAAAATAGAACAAGATGCATGTTCAATAGAACTAGAGCCTCGATGGAAAGAAGAGGCAACTTGAATTCCACTTCCACTTACATCATCAGCAATATCAAGAGCAGCAAGAGAGAGCTCTAAGTCTGGGTTTTCTGCATCCACATCCCACTCTTTATGAGGCCCACTTGTATATTCTTCACCCTTGCGAGACACAAGGCGGAGGTTTGAATGCACATATACAAGATCCTCAGCCTTCTGCGATCCCAACCTGTTGCGCTTCACGGAATGAATGAAACCATAGGTGCTCCAATTCCTTTCTGTTGATGAAGAGTTTTCCATTTGTGATAGAATACGAGTGGCAAGTCTTTGCAAATATACACCATTTTCCCCATGACAAGTCCACCATTTAATCGGGTTCATGGTGCTTATCTCCACCAAAGCTGAGATGTCTGCAAAATCCTCTAATCCAGCAGCAAAACAAGCAAATTTCTCCCGCACCTTTGTTTGCTGAGAAGATGGAAACAACCTCTGGAAGGTTTTTTTCAATCCTGTGGCCACCTCCTTGTCCTTATGTGGGGCCTTACTCTTCCCATTTCTTTGATCAATGAACTCCTCATCATAAAATTTGGGATTTAGAGCATATGCCAAAGTGTGCAATTGAGTGTTAAAGCCATTCCACCTAGTAACAATGATGGACCTCACATGCTCAACAAAATCAACCGCAACAAAAAACAGAGTGGGAGCCTCCTGTGTAATAATTTCCACAGTTTTCTCAACTATGGTATCCATGCCATCATAAATCTCTCACGGGAAAGGTTTGTCTGTGTCTACATCTCGAAGAAGCTCAAATGTAGGTAATGTAAACTTGAGCAAGAATTCTACCTTTTTCCACCAATCCTCATCAATCCACCCTCTGCACCATACTTCCTCTCTCTGAATCTGCCTGTCTCCACTCAACCCAAGTCACACCCACCACCATACTCATCAATGCACCTTTGACCTCAACAAGGCGGCACAACATGATGAAGTTTGAGGCATATCTTGTCTCGGCAACTTTAAGCAACTCCAATTTGGAGTATTCACAATACATTGCTTGAGACTGGTGGTGGTTCGTAATGAATTTAATGATCTCCCTCGCTTGCCCTGTGACCTCCTTAATCCATTCAATTTTTGTCTCAATCTCTTCTAAAATGAGATTTAAATTATGGACAATGCAAGGAGTCCAAAAAATATGATGATATCTACTCTCAACAATCAAGCCTGCAACTTTGCAAATAGGTGCATTATCTATGATAACTTGCATTAAAATATCAGCAATGAATTTGCTATCTTTTACCTCGCCAAAACAATCCTCTGCTCTTAAGAACATCGCTCATGTTGGTGATGATGCAATAACATTGACCAAGGGCCTCCACTTTGTATCAGTCCATCCATGAAAGATAATGGAAACCCCTGTGTTGGTCCATGAGCTACGAACTAATTTGAGAATATCATGAATCAATGACCTCTCTTTCTGCAGCAACACTGTTCTGAGTTTTTCATAGTTTGGCCCCTTGAAACCTTGAGGAGCCTCGTTAATTGCCTTCACCATATCCTTCCAATAGAGGGACCGAACCACATTAAATGGGATGCCACATGCAAATATGGCCCTTGCCACTCTTGACTCTGTTTATTCTCTCTATTGATTGTTGAACATCTTCATCAATCTGTTGTCTATAGTTGCACCTCGTCCTCCAGGGCCTTTGGATATCTCGTTTTCTACCTCTAGCGCCCTCCTCTTCCTTGTTTCATGAACAATCCTTGGCTCATTGCTAACACCCAAGGAAGGAGGATGCTTGCTACTGCCATGCATAGCAATCTTGGCTCTATTATCCTTAATTTTTTGAGCGTCATCGTGCTCTTTATGGAATTTATCCCTCACCTGCAAATCAAGAGTATGTGGACAACCTTCAATACCCTTCCCTTCATGCAAAATGTGAGCCTTTACTCTTGTATAAGAGCCCTTGAAGGTCTTATTCTTCTTGCATAGCTTGCACTTCCATTCCCATGAACCTCCACCACAACCATAGCCTTGACCTTGGTAACATGCCTCCAAAGAGGATAGTATTCTTGTTGCCTGCTTACTTCAGCACCGCTAGGGGCAGATGAAACAACACTTTGAGAAGCCATGAATGTTGCAAAAACAAGAAGAAAATATATTCACCAAACAAAACCGAAATTTGCTAATTACTCACCAAGAGAACAAAAAAATCTGCTAACTTGCTAAGCAAACATAAAATAAATCAGCTCACCAAATAGAAAAGAAATCTGCTCACGAAAACCACACACAATCTCATTGTTGCTACTGTAGGAAGCTCCTCTTGCTAATGAAAGTGTGAGGAATGAGTGAAGCAAGTGGTTTCTTATAGCAAAGGAAGGAGATTTAGGGTTTCTATTTGCTTCTGGAAATTTATTTTTTTAATTAAAAAAAAAGGCAGAAAATCAACCTCATTCTCATTGGAGAATATAGAAAATGCCAAAAACAAAATTAATTGACTGTTTGGGGGCCCCACGGCCCCCGTTTTATGCCTTAGTTCGCCTCAAAGATGCCCGAAACGCCGGTCGTACGAGCCGGTACAGCCGGGAAACATCGTCGGCCGTACCATACGACGTTTTCAAATCGGGAAACAATGTACAAGCCGGTACGGCCGGCAGCGTTTCCCAGCCATACCATACTCATACCGATGTTTAGCCTCGTTTCGGGGGGAGGACCGTTTCCTGCAACTTAGTGATAAACCCTAGGGTTGTGCTTGTTGGAGAAGAAGAGGAAAAAGGATGTGTCTTGCTTGGAGCTACAGTTTTGGAGAGCTTGGAGAGTTGTACCAGTTTATCTTAAGTAGAGAGTATGTACCTGAACTTCATCTCTTATATATATATATATATATATATATATATGAAGTTTTCAGCTGTCCAAACTGTCTTGTTGTAGTTTGATTTTCCACTATCATTGTCTTCATGGTTTCGTAATTTCCAGCACTTATATGTCTTGCTGATTTGACCTGAGTTAAGGCTGAAATTGTTATGGGTATTAACCTTGATATTGAAGATATTAGGGCAGATTTACTATTGTAATTACTTGTTATAAAGTGGATTTCAGATTTGTTTTATGCATAATAAGGTTTCCCTAGGGGGCTGAAACTTGTTGCCACACATTTGGTATCTTTTCTCTTGGATTGCCTTGTTGATTGAGGTTGATAAGAAGTGAAAGATCGTCCATTGCTCGCTGCTGTAAATTATATTTCAAATCATCCCTAAGGTCATAAATTCATAGGGACTATAT
This sequence comes from Picea mariana, assembly GCA_032191745.1. Lineage (NCBI taxonomy): Eukaryota > Viridiplantae > Streptophyta > Pinopsida > Pinales > Pinaceae > Picea > Picea mariana. The sequence continues at coordinate 9,071 of JASDQU010277420.1, read as the reverse complement.
CCGAGAAACCACTAGGAAAAAAATGAAATTTCTGAATTTGCATTGAAGTATTAAGAGCAGAAATTTCTACAAAGGGGAACATCCGTTTTCCACTTTAACACCTTCCCCAACTCCCTTGCAAATTCAATAGCCAGAAGTAATGCTGTAAAGTATGCAAAAACAACATTACTTACGTCCATGGCATCGTGAAGAATATATGTAATGGCACTTTAAGAGCCTCCGCCACATGCACGTGACCTGCATTCAGCATATGTTTATGAGCCTTAGTAAATGACTTGAAAATATAATACATACAAGTTCTTGCAAACATACCTGAAAAGGCAATTTTTCAGTAGAAATCTAATGCAAAGAGAGGTTCTAAGTTCTAACTTCAAGCACTTCAACACCAACTCATATTGAAATTTGAGATACAGAAAGCTTCTTGAAATGAACACCTAAGATGGAAGCAGGGCACTCTTTATTTAATCACATTACCCAAGAACCTGTGATGCCTGTGCATAGACTACAGATGGTAGCGCAAATTAAGATCACATACATCCTGAAGATCTTTATCCTGAGAACAAGTGTGATACTGAATAACTGAGAAGGATGGCAAAAAATCCTACAGGTTTTTGCTCTATATTACTCTAAATATAAGTCAAATAAAAAAAGGATATTATATGTTTTGGGAGTGTAAGTTAACATTCAAGGAAGAGCTGGAATAGCATAGACTATGAATATGAGGAAAAGCAGATGATATGTGTTCTCAAATTCCTCCTGACAAGGGTCGCACTATGAGTATGTTGGAACTTTACAATTCACTGGATCTTTGCACAAAACTTATGAAACAGATTACTTGACACATAATGAATTTTATTTTCACAACATAAATTTTTACTTAACTTCTTCACGTATTTTAAGTAGAAAACTTTGATGCACAAAGCAAGGATAGAGTTCTAGACATTTTCCAAACTAGAGCATGTAAAAAATGGTGTCAAGCATATAGCATTAACTCTATAGCTTGACTAATATGTATCAGTCATGAAGCAAACTACAAATACTCAGATGATCTCAATAGAGGCAAATGAGTGCTTTCTTTCTGTATCAATCAAATTTTTCAGCAAGGGGGATTTGTGAGATGAATTATTTTACTTCAAAATCTCATAGAAAGAACTGTGTGCAAGCAGTCAACTGCACAGCAGTGCTATTAAAACCAGACCAGTCCAAAAAAACCGGTCGGTTGAACAGGTTTTGAGAGGAAAACGGGCGGACCAGTGGACTAGAACCGCTTTTGGCCGGTTCTGTACAGAACTCGTACGGTGCACCGAAAGCCACAGATTTCATTTTTTTTAAGGAAAAAACAGATGTTTAATGGAAGGGGGACCTATTACCTAGCCCCAGGGTAATGGTAATGTTAAATTCTTAAAAGTGACATTCTCATTTATCTTTCATTTTCATCCTTTTACTTAAATTTTTAACATTACCATCAATTCTTTCAAGATGTTTGAGAGTGGTTCCAACCTCATTGGACTTCATATGGAGAAAGTAGAATTTTAGGTCCCATTCAAAATTCAGCAGACTTAACAATTTTCAGGATTTCAAGATTGGCAGAATTGCAACATTTCCACTGGATTATATCATGTATGAGGATATGGAATTGGCATTTAATCAAGAGCACCAAGCCCTCTATGTACCTCGATGTTGGTGACATTGATTGTTGAACTCTTTTGTCATGACCCTAGTAAAAATGTACCCTTCACTCAAGTAAAATCACTTATTAGGCATGTTAAGCTTTTTTTGTCTTATTTTAATGCTTAGAGGGTGACACTGATGATTATTTTTGGACTCTAGAGGCCATTTAAAGCCTTGTTGCTGATGTATTTTGGTTCAAAGATGGATTGCACTCTGTGCTATTTTGGTTATACGCACTCTTGCTACATAAATGAGAAACTTTGCATATTTGTCTATAAAAGGTTTGGATTCATATGGATGCACATGAATATATATGTTTTCTTCCAAAATTTGAATATTTTATGTAGTTTGGTCAACTGGTTTTTTTACGGTATTTTACCGGTCCGGTCCAGTTTCGCATTTTTGGGGTCGGTTGGTCTAGTCCGCTCCGATTTTTCATTTTTGGGTTCAGTCGGTCCGATCTGATTTCTGGTTTTGATAACATTGGTGCAGAGGATTGTGCTTGCATAGTTTTGAGTTGAACATCTGCACAGATGGTGGATGATGGCACCCAAAGTTTTGGGTTCAGTTTTGCGTGCACGCACAAACAAAGTTGTGCCGGCTCATTCCATAGTTTTGCGCGCACCTAAGGAAATGCATGAGGAATGCCATAGAGTGCGCATCAAACCAGGTTTTGTCAATAGCATGCCTAGTGTAAAGACTACCAAGTGTGCGTCGGTCCGAGTTTTGTAAGTGGCATTGGAAACCAAGAAGATGTCCGCTGGAATCAAGAAAGAAATCACCGAGAAATCTCCCTAAATGATTATTGACAACAGCATACGAAGACCTAGGGCGATCAGAAGATGAGTTGGCCAAGCAATTAAGATTGCCTCTGATACAGAGAGTCTACGTGGAGCACTCGAAGGCACTAGAAGCGTGCGAGGCAGTTGGATAAGACAAGCGAGTGGAGCAGAGCAGAAAGACACAGCGCTTCCCAGCAACAAAAGATATATAAGGGAGCTCTAAGCTCAGAACGACTGTTAGTTAGTCCGTTGGTTGGCTATCTAGCTAGTCAAAGAGTCTGAGTTAGCTTAGCTACCAGTATCAAGCTCACTCTGAGCCTCCTATAATCTTGTGATGTTTTGAATATATTCCTGTGTCCTTGATAAGTCTGAATCCTAAGGGAAGGCGCATGACGCATTATGTTGTATTTCCACTGTTTTATATAGTAATGATATGAAGTTCTATGGCTGTCATAGGCAGTTATTCAGCGCACTGTATATCTTTGATATCAAGGAATGCTTCTTGTAATAAAGATATGGCAGTTCTGATCTAATCTGTGTCTGTTATGAATGAGTTGAATATGTATGTGTATAATTTTAATTCTTAGTCCTAAATAGGTTATCAAACCTAAGTTACATGGATGCCAATTGCAGCAATGTTTGATGTGTTTAATCCTTCATCCCTGTCACAAGACCTTATGGTCTCAGTGATCCTCTCTGCATCTTGGGTGAGACCTTCCTCGGCCTTGGCCGAGGATTGATATGTCTGTGCTTTGGGGTTTTGTTGGACAACTCTGGATGAACCCTAGGTTTAAAACTCCCCAACGTTACCAAGGACATAACGTGCGCAGGCGTTGACTGAAGGCGAAACCCAACAGATGGTTCTATTGTCGGGACCTGAAGCTTTGCTGAGATCAATAGAGAAAAAGAAAAATGAGTTGGCATCCTTCTAAGAAGGAGATTCAAGACTGGATAGAAGCGAAAGAAAATGAGTTTTCCCTACGAGAGACGTAAGGATTGCAGGTGAACGTGAAGGAATGGAAGGGAAAATATCTTTACTCGGATATGCATGAGCTCTTCTTCGTGGAATTTCCATGTATGCTGCATGATCGGTTAAAGAGAAGCTAATGTCAACTCGGTTGCATTCCCATTGGAGCCAATAGTTTGGGATCAAGCCAAGCTTGATAGCTTGAAGGTGCTAGATAACAAGTGGACTCGCGCTATTGATTTTTTGTTCGCTCAAGTGAAGGAAGGTTACATTGTTGAGTTTGTTATAGAATATAGTGATTATTTCAGCGAGGCTGAAAGAAAGTTCGAAGAAGGTCCAAGGAAGCGGATGCTAGAAAAAATTCCACATTGTATCAAGATGTTGTTCGCAGAAAGAAGAATGATGGATCCATTAAGGAGGATCCAAGAAGTTGTTGAGATGGGGTGAGGGCTGGAATGGACCCAAAGGAGCAGAGGAGAAAAAGAGTTGAGAGGTACGCAAGAAGAGTTGAGCTAAGAGAGAAAGTTGAGCAGAGGAGTAGAGATGAGTTAGCCAAGGGTGCGCAGTGAGGTGTCGGTCCCAGGATGAAGAGGAAACTCACACTAGGAAGTGGTGTGGGACAGGATGTTGTGCCAGAGTGGAGCACAGGCGAGGACAGGCCTGCGAAGAGGCTTGGCGTCGAAGATACCAGTAGTGACAGTCGTGGTAGTGAGGGCCTAGGTGACAAAGCCCGTACCCTTTGGTTGTTTCGATATATCGCAACCTTAAGAGAGAAGAGAGCGCACATGTGTATTGCGTGACCGCAAATTTGTGGTGTGCCGATAGAATCAAAGGAGGAAGCGTCGCATGGTTACACTGTTGGTTACTCTTTATTTATATATTCCTTCTGAGTTTGTATTGAGTGACCCAGGGTTTATGTCTGTTCGGGTTTCCAACAAAGCCTCTAAAACTATCGGCCCTCCTGGTAAACCAGAAGGCAACACAGCGCACAAGGTGCATTGCGTCATCTCACCCAAGATAGTCTTAATGGGTGGTTGCAATACTCATGTGTTTACAGCCTAGGATTGAGTGAGAGATCTGATAACTGTGTATTGAGAGTGCTATTGTAACTTATTAACGCAGTATACCATTTTCACGATTTATGCAAGAAACATAATAACTCATTCATTTAGCACATCTATATCTACTGAGACAATAAAGAAATACATGCATTCAATCACACAACACAGATGTTACCGTGGTTCACCCCCCCGGGCTACGTCCACAAAAATTTGGCTCTTAGCTCTTTTATTATAGTCGTTCTATCACTACAGTGCCACGCGCATTACAATTCTTCTCTGTCGAGTTAAGATCTGTTATGAGGCGGACTAGATCACACCAGGCTCCTCAGCCTGCGATCTAACCCTCAAGATCTACCCTCCTCCAGCCTCTCTAGCTCAACAGCTTACAAAAGTAGGTCATACAGCAAAATATCATATCCCATTCGCTTTCTTGTATTCGTCTCTCTATATCTCTAGCAACTCGCTACAACAATTGTCATCCTCTCTATGAGACCTAGATAACTATATTTATATGTTTCTGGCTCTTCAACCATTGAATACATTACCAAAACCCTAACCTTAACGTCGTTAGGTCTTCCATGCATACACGCGTGTTCTTCTTCCTTCCAGGTGTCGCCTTCCTCATGCATGCCTTCTTTCCCAAAATCGCATTGCTTTCCGCTTTGGTCTGCTTCCATAGGCCCCCAACACTGACATGTGGCTCGTCCCGAGCCACCTAACCTTTGTGCGCTTCGTCGATCTCCCTTGGTGATCGCCTGGAACTTTCCCTTGAGCTCCGCTGCTTGTGTTTGTGCATGCACGGTCTTCTCCTTGAGTGTGTCTACTATCTAGGTTGCAATTTCATCACTGGTTAATCATGTGCACTCTGCCTGGGTCTGTGCTATATGTGTCTTGGCTTCCTCTGCCTATGCAATGACTTCTGCTACTCGCTCTTAAAGCGGTTCCATTTGAACCTGACGCTCCTTTTTCAGTGTTTGCGCAGTGGTGAGTTTTGCCTACAATTTCTTCATATCCTGTGCCCCTTTGACGTGCTTCGTGATAGGCATTGTCTTCTGCCTCTGCTTGAGGTCTTGGATAGTTGCGCTTATCCGTTCTTCTTCCTTGTCCCACTGTTGGACTTGTTGATCTTCCTTTAGCTTTGTCCAAAGTTGTGTTGCTTTATCGAACAAGTCAATTGTTGTGCTGACCTGTTGCTCAATGTCCTGCAGTTGCTCTGTTGCTTCCTGCTTCCTTTGCTCCCTTACTACTGGTGGAGTGGTGGGTGTGAGTTGCTCGCGGAGATTCTCGATCTTCTTCTGATATTGATCGATTACCTGTGCAATCTGATTAATCTTTTATGCTGCTGTGAGTACGTCCCTCTGCGCGGTCTTTGGAATCCTCTCATAAGTTCTAGCCACTTTTTGTTCCAATCCGTTCGCGTGCTCCCTCTCATCTTGGGTCTCGAGTTTAGCCTGCTCACATATTAATTCTAACGCGTTCTGCTTCTCTACTGCCTGCTGTAATTCGGCTAAGTCTGTGCGTGCACCAGACTATACCTCTTGGGTAACACTCACCTGTAATTTGTGTAGAGCTTTAGATGGTATGCGTGGTAATACTAGTTGGAGCTGAGCTAAGTCCTTTCGGGGTGTCTGCCCCACGATCTCATCCATGCGCAGCATGCTGGGTGTAATGTGGAATGTCGCGCTTGGCTACGATATTGTGTGGACTGTGTCTCGCTCACCTTCTTCCGGTCCTTCTCCTGTTTGTGATGTTGATGGCCTTGTTCCTATGTTGTTGCCCTTTGTCTGCGCTTCTCCAATCTGCTCGAGGATTTGTCGCATTTCTACTAGCTCCTCTTGAATTCTATCCATGTGGCGCACAGCATTTTCAAAATCTTCAACTGTACGATCCTGCACCATTTGGGCTATCATATATGCATCGTCCTCCGTGATCGTGTAATCTGGAGGTGTTCTCTACGCCTTCATCTTCTTGCATGTGCCTCCCATCTGAGTGGTTGGTCTCTTATTCAGGCATGGTTCTTGTGGATTGGGGCTTGGTGTAGTCCCCTATGCTTCCTCGACCTGCTTCTGCTGTTCTTGGGCCAACTGTGTATTATTCTTCTTCCCCTTTTGGGTCCCTGTCTTGGTTGTCCCTTCATTCGTTTGCTTTGTTTTTGTTTGGCCCGTCCTTCATTTCTTGGGCACTGGGACTTCCTAAGGTTGTGTTTCTTCCTGCCCTATTTCCTCCTCCGCTGTCTTTGTAGGTATGTCTTTGGTGAGGACTAGAATCTTCCAGTCGTCTTCCCAGTCTTTGATTACCATGTCGATGTCACCCTCCGTGATACAGTAGCGCATTTGTAGCCACTGCTTATTGGGATCCTTCCGCGCCTGTATCCACATCGCATGTCAAGTGGCCTTCAAGTTGGCGATGTCCCGATACTGTGCGATAGCCCATGGTGTTATTCTCCACATGTTGGAGATGGCCTCCTGTAGGTCGCGAAGGTATCCTTCTAATACAGCTACGTTCATCTTCATGTGCTTGGCATCTGACGCGGCGCCAAGTGATAAATACCTCGCTCCACAATTTGGCTTGGGTCTGGTGCCAAAGAATGTGTAATTCGGTTCCTTCCATCCCATGATAGCTATCAACATGAGCAGCCATGAGTAGTGAAATTCGGTTCCTAGATCCTGCGCATCCTTGCAGTCATCCAGGAACAAATTCAAAAGGTAAGGTGCCCAGCTAACTGTGGTGCCCTCGGCACACTAAGCTGCAACTGCGACAACCCCAGCCGAGACTTCCTCCTTGCGGCATTTTCTTAGCAGCTTGCAGGCCAAGATTTTTGCGGCCAATTGTGTCACGACATCATTGATCCTCTTGATGATGATTCCTCACATCCCCCTGTCAGTGTTGTATTTCTTCTTCATCTCCTCCGCTAGTGCTTTCTCCTTTGTCTTATCGTCAAGAAATTGCGCGGGATCCATGCCCCGGGATGGCAGCTCTGTAATGTAAGCAATGAGCTCCACGTGTATCGAGATGAGCTTGTCCAACCATATATCCCCTCCATGTGTGACTGCCATCAGTTGTTTGACGCAGTTGTTTCCGTACTGTCCTCTGCCAAAGTATGGTAGGTCTAGCAGACCTAAAATCCCCGTTTTCTCCAATCCTGTTGACCACTGGAGTGGTTGATCAATCGGTTCCCCAACCGCATTCACTCCCATAGTCTGTAAGTATACTCTCTTTGCGAATTCCAGGAATTTGTCTACGTCTGTTACATTGTGGTCTGAGTATTTTAGCTTCTCGATATGACCTAGCAAGTCTGATTTCACCTGTACCCCATCTGGTATACGTGGCAAAACAAGGGCTACGACGGGTTGCTTGCGAGGAGACCTAGGTACCTATTGCTTGTCTTTCTTCGGCAGTGGCTGGCTCGAGGTTCTAGCCTCCATCAGTCGTACTTCGGAAAACCATTATGGCCAGCCCGTGACATCTTCCACTGTTCCTTCTGGTGGGTGGTCTAACACGGTTGTTTGGGATTCGTCTGGCTCGACTGCTGCTTCCTGATTTGTTGTCGTCCCATTGACTCTCGGAGCTGCTTCAACGTTCTCTAGTTGCGCCTCCTTCAGGGTTCTTGCGCCCTGGTTCTATTGCTCCTGTGCCTCTACCGATATATCCACATTTATGCCCTCAAGTGCTGACTATTGTGTTTCTTCGACCACGGGTATGGGATTCAACGGTGTTGTAGCTGGTGAGGGGATTTCGTCAACATTGACGATCTCCGGCGGCTGTTGTTCGCTTTCCTGCGATTGTACCTATGCCCTGGTTCTAATTCTGGAGTGTCGTGCGGTCTGGGTCGACTCTGCTTGTTTTGGTGGTGCCATATTGGTGAATGTCGACCGTTTGCTGAGTTCAATGGTCTCTATAACCTCTGTGAGTTGCGCTATGTGCTTCGTATGCTTTCTCGCCCTCTGTCTTTTCCAGTTTTGCAATAAACTGTTTGCTCCCGTGTCCGTGTTTTGTATGGGCATTGTATGAAACTTGTTGAAGACGCTACCTTTATGACGGATTCAATGCACCTCCGATTCCTTCGTACTTTCCATTACTCTCCCCTGCCATCTCTAGTTGGCGTGATTAATGCGGCGTCCCGTCGGTCCTTTCCGACATTCAATTCCACATAACTTCGTCGTTTCGTNTGTTGGTACTGTTTAATATCCTGTTTTTTTTTTTAAACTACGTGGTGGGTGGTGGACTTTTCTTGTACAGCTTCAGTCGGCTAACGTTGATCATCCCTCTGAGTTCTACGCCTGCTAAGTCTTTCAAATGTACAGCTCCTCCATCTGTGACAGTTTTTACTTCGTACGGTCCTAACCAGTGCATTTTGAGCTTTCCTGGGTGCTGAAAGGATTTGTTGTCATACATCAACACTAAATCTCCTTCCTTGAAAGTTTTCTTCTTGATGTGTCTGTCATGCCAAGCTTTGTCCTGTTAAGGTTTAAGCTATTATTAGGTTTCTTTTCAATTCACTAGATAACTATAGCATAGATAGGATCACTGAGAAATACACAATCACAAGAGACACATCATTTATCCTGGGAAACCCTCATGGGGGAGAAA
>JASDQU010277419.1:4171-14918 GCA_032191745.1 Picea mariana | reverse complement strand
ATCGTTGATCAAAATGGTGTGCATATGGATCAAACCAAGATCCAGGTCATCTGTGACTGCCCAACCCCAACCACACTCACTAAAATTCAGAGCTTCTTGGGCCTTACCAATTTCTATCACAGGTTCATGTTGGGATTCTCTCATATTGCATGGGACCTCATCCAAGTAACTGGGGGTTGCGGTAAGGAAAAAATCGTGTGGGGTATATCCCAACAAGAAGCCTTAGATGAATTGAAGAAGTGTTTATGCTCACCCCTAGTACTTTCATTACTGGACTTACATAATCCCTTTGAGATCGAGATATATGCTTCACTCTATGTTGTGGGCATCGTTCTCACTCAACATGACCACCCAGTGACATATCATAGTGAGACACTATGAGATGTTGTCTGTAAGTACCCTACTTATGAAAGAGAAATGTACTCCATTGTGCAAGCCTTCCACCTGTGGAGACATTACATTCTTGGGAAGGAGACAGTGATCCAAACTGATCACAAGCCACTACAATTCATGCAAACCCAAGGAAAATTACAGAATGACCACGATCACAAGTGGTCAACATACTTACAATAGTTCCACCTCAACATCAAGTATAAAACAGGATGTACCAATGAAGTTGTTAACTTCCACAACCGACCTTCAGTTGCGACACTCACCATGGTGATAGACTCTTGTGGTCACAAGACCTTCGGATGGTCCCACCTCTATGAGATAGACCCTGACTTCTCCACCACCTACCAAATGTTGGGTTCCAACTCAGTGGTCACTAATTTCCATCTTCAGGATGGGCTATTGTGTCTTCTGGGCCATCTCTATGTTCCATCAAGCAAGTGTGTGAAGCTTATTTTGTAAGCTCACTACAGTCAAGTGGCAAGACACATTGGTGTTGAAAGGACAGTGGTAGTGCTGCAAAAACATTTCTATTGGCTGAAACTTAGACAATATGTCAACAAGTATATTAGGTCCTTCACCACTTGCACTATTTCCAAACCAACTGCTAAGAAACAGGGCATGTACACCCCTCTTCCTACTCTTAACAGGCTATAGGAATCCATCTCAATGGACTACATGTCGGGCCTCTCGTCTACCAAGAGGGAAAATGACTGTGTTTTTTCGGTTGTTGATCGCTTTTCCAAGATGGTGATTATAGCCACCTTCAATAAGAACATCACAACAGAAGCCACTGCCAATATCTTCTTTGAATGAGTATGGGTACATTTTGTGATCCCACAAACCATTATATTAGATCATGACAATCATTTCCTCAGCTCATTCTGGTTGATCCTCTGGTCACTGATGGGTACCAATCTCACCAAATCCATTGCCTTCCACCCCCAGATAGATGGCCAAACTGAGGTTGTCAATCAGATGGTCCTACATATCTTGCACATGTACAATTCAAAAAAACCCCACACATGGGATGAGAGTCTTCCCTATGTCCATCATAGCTACAATTGAGACTTGCATAGCTCAACTGGCCACAACCCCTTTCAAGTGGGGTTGGGATTCCAACCATTGGGCCCCATGGATGTTGCACTACCCCTGGAGACCACCTCATCCGACTCATACCCTGCGCCACCAGAAGCTGACAAAGCCACTCAGTTCATTGAGAGGATCCATCACATCCACCAATAGGTTTAGTACATTCTACAGAAGTCTAATGCTAAGTAAAAACAACACCATGGTCAAATCGGGTGTTGCATAAGTTTCAGGTGGGCGACAAAGTTTGCTTGCATTTGCAAAAAGAACACCTTATAGGGCCGCATCGGAAGCTTCGCCCAATCTTTTATGGGTTTTACACCATCAACAAGGTTGTGGGTGATAATGACTTTCAACTCAACATTCCCGCCTTCCTTGGTTTGCATCCAGGTCTTCAATGTGGCTCTCCTTTGGCCATATTTTCCACCATTATTGGACACCTCAGAGATAACAAAGACGTTGACACCAACAGAGCTCAACCTTGACTGCATGCAACATGAATCTAGTGATCATATTTTGGACACACATATCAAGGGCACTCGACAACAAAGTGTCCATCTTTATCGAGTCATCAAAGCAGGGAAACTCCTGCACCAAGGCAAGTGGCTCACTCATGGCCAAATTCAACAAAAAATTCTTCATTTGATGGGGGAACTCAACGCAATGGAGACAATTTCTTCCTAAGGAGGTAGGATTTATCCAGGTGGATATCGATGGCCACCCACCTATTCCATTGGCTAGAAAAACAATTTTCCACCTTGGCAGTTTTTTGGGTTCCAAACTTCCAAGGCCCTTTTGAGGCTCTAAATGATGTTTTTTTGGGATTGGGGACCCAGGTCATTCCTTCTAGCAATAACTTGGTCTAGTAAAAAAAAATTCTTCTTAGTTATACCTTTCCAATGGGCTATTGTGCGCCTAAAATGGAGATCATATGCAAAAGTTACGACACAGGGAAGTTGATGTACTAACTTACCCAAACGGGGCGCACATGAATTTTGGTGCTTCATCTCCTAGGGTTAGGTTTTTGGATGTATATGGTTTATGACATTCCTCTTTATTGTAAAATGCCTCCAGAGCCTCATTGTAACCATAGTATTGCGAATGAGTGCAGCAATCACATCTCTTCTTGGAGATAAGTTACCACCATTCCAACAAGCTTGTTTTCCGCTGCATTTTACAGTTTTAGCTTATTTCCTTATTGAATAGAAAACCAGTTTTATTGTATCTCTGTTATTTTGTGTTAATCATATTTTAATAATTTGTATTCATTTCGTTCTTCTCATAAACTCAAGATAATTCCTTCAACAATCAGAACTCGTCTATGATCCTCCTTTGTCAGCACTCCTTGTTGATTCAAACTCACTAGTGAGTTCCTGAGACCTTCAAACACTCTCATTTTCTTCACCTTTCCCACTTGGAAATATGAAATTTCACTTCTGACCACTTGGAAGTTTATTACATCCTCAGTTGATCTCTTCTTATTTCCCACCTAGAAATCTAAAATTTCATCTCTTCCCTCCTGGAAGTCTACGAGATCCTTGACTGATCTCTTCTCTTCCTCACTGAGGTTCTCAACTCTCCTCAGCCACCTCCTCAATATCTGTCACTTCCTCTTGGAAACCAACTATTGGACATGCCACTTTGCTTTCTTCTTTAAGGGCCACTCATACCTCTAACTTCGCCGTGCTTCCTATTGTATCTTCAACATTATCTTGTCGAGCTTTTCTTGGGTCTCCTTGAGCTCTTTATCTACATATTCCTGGCTCATATCCTCTTTGTCTTATTTTTTTCCTTTCTTATGGAATTCAATGTCCATTTTCCTCCTTCTTCCTACCCTCCTAGAAATTCTGTGAGCTTCCACTTTCTCACTGTGAGCTACAGTTAGCCTCTACCAAGATTCTCCTTCCTTAGCCTCTCAGTTCACCTACTAGAACCTTCTCTGATATTTTACACTCATGATGAATGTAGGCGCACACCTTTCACTTTCTCCTTCTCTGGAGAACTCCATTCTCTCTGGTTGTTGTACATCAACTGTTCACCTTAAGAGCTTCATAGGATCTCCTTTTATTCAAGAATGAAACTATTCATTCTCCTTCATCCCATCTGGTTCTCTGTTGTTTGTTGCACACTTGCAAACAATCTTCACAAATAGAGAATCAATTATCTACCTCTCCTCCTTTTCCTATTGTCTATAAACAAAATGCACTCTGATATCACTTGATGGTATCGAGAAAAATATTATCTAGGCTTTGATACCACTTGATGGTTTCAGACAAAAAATTCTTTCGTTCCTGCTATCTATAGACAAAATCAAGATCTAATACCAATTGATGGTATCAGACAAAACCTTCTCTCGTTCCTCCTATCTGTAGACATAATCAAGCTCTAATACCACTTGATGCAGAACCCCACCACTTCCTGGGGTCCACGCGACCTCTCGGACTAGAATCCTTTAACTTTAGGAGCTTAATAATATATCAGTCCCCTAATGAACCCTCAAAAACACTTCTCAAAAGTCATATACCTTTCTTCCCACATGATAATCCAAGTTGCAGAAGTCCCCAAGCTCCAACAAATTATTACAAGGAATCATGGGCCTAAGTGTGGGATAAATTTCAAGTTNCAACGGTTGAAAATTTGCTTCACAACTTTGGGCTTCAGGACTTTTTGAAGCACCACTAAAAGGATCTCCCAGAGTGTTGAATCTCTGTATATTAATATCTACTACCACACGTCTCACGTTATACAATGAGGATGCACTTCTCTCTTTGGTGTTTCAGGAGTCCTCTCACCTTAACAACTCTCACCCAAATTCCTCTGGAGTGCCAAGTCTCTTGACTCCAATATTTGGTGCCACATGTCATAGGTGGGAATGACTAGGAATTACCCCAGCCTTCCAGAGCTTCGAGATTTACAACTCCTTTGTGATTAATGCAGAAAATCCATCGACTACACAAATTACCAGAAATATGTTGATGCATGTTCTTGCTAATGGATGGTCCTGATGAACTTCAACCTTCAGAGCTTAAGGATTTTGGCCTAATCTATAACACACGCTCCAAAATCATCGAATTCATGAAGTCAAAAGGATTTTAAGGGATTAAACCCTATGATACTTATCGTGATCTGATGTCTTGTGATCCTCACACCCAGATTTGACAGCTCATGTACCTTCTCCTCCTCTTCCATGGATGCATTGTCCTTCAAATGAAATATTTCTCGAGATTTTTCAAAGGCTTGGCTTTTGATCCTTCTTCTGCAAGACCAAATGTTGGGTCTCATCTTGCATTGCACCTCCTGATCATTTATGAGATCTTTCAAAGTTTTCCAAAGGGATTTGGCACGTTTTCCTTCAATAATCCTTCTTCCCTCCTGGTAACAAGATGCTCTTTCTCCTGATCTTTGGCATTGGGAACACTTGGCCTCTGGTTCACTCGCTACGTTTCCCCAGACTCAAAATTCTTAACACTTTGGCTAATTTTTTTCCCGATGCATGCCTTGCATGGGTCTTTTTCAGACTTAGTACTCCAAATAGTAATCTATGTGCCCCCTGCACTTTCCTCTTCAAAGTTCGAACTGGCTCTCCTCAGCTTTTGGATTTTCTCAAATTTCTAAGGGTCTCAGCCTTTTTATTCTTTAACGATTTCTAGTGCTCTCCTCGAAATCTACACTCATTCTCCTTAGGTTTGTTAAATTGAAGGGACTTAGGCTCTAGTGCACACTTGAGCTTGATAAATTCACTCCTTAAAGAGCTTCCTTCCTAGGTCTTTGACTAAAAGAAGACATACACTTTCCTACACATCGTACTTCCTCTCAAAGTATTCAATAACTTTGGCATGCGTACCTGGAATCTCCTCATAGTATATGAGGTAGATTTCTCATGCACTTCTTGCGCCTACTCTATGCAACGTGCCTGCACACTCCTTGCACTCGGGTTCAGAGTGTTCAATAACTTTGATATGTTTTTTTTTTCACAATCTTTCCTTATGAGATTTTACACTTTACTAAGTGTAGGCACATGCCTTGCAGTTGCTCTCAAAGTGTTTAGTAACTCTAATATGCCTCCTTTGCACAATTCTTCATTTCTGTGTTTAAGACCTTTTCTGGTGTTCCCACCTAGCATGCTCTTCTTGAACTCAAAACAGAGTTCTAGCACACTCCTTCTACTGGCTTCACAGAGTTTTTCAACAACTCTGGTGTGCACTCCTTGCACTTGCCTCAAGAGCCCATAACACTCATAAAATCACACATATAGAGAAGTCTATATATCCCTGGAAAGGGAACATTATATACTCCATAGTATTCATAAACATACACATAAAACATTTAGAGACATTCATAAAACTCATAGAACATACACACAGAAACTCATATGCAGGGAAATCTTCTTTTGTATTAATATTGAATGTTATTTACACTGTGTACAAGGTTGGACTGAAATTGAGCCTTAGTTCCTTCTCTTCTCCTCTTGTATTCTCCTTTGCAACTATCTAACTGACTAACAACAACTACTACTCAACATACATTACATTTATTTTGTAATGTTCCCAAGACAATTGTTTTCTCTTGGGGACACTAGCTAACCATTGAATTAACTATTTATTGTTGTGTATGTAGGTTGGGCACTGATATTTCAGCCTTAGGGTTTAATTTAGTTATTCAATCACAGTTTAATCAAGATACACTCAATACATGAAATATATCAACAATACACAAGATGTGGGACCACAAAGAGTAGATCTAACCTTTTATTATGACAAAGAAAGAACCTGATAAAATATATAAGAAGATCTGGAATAGTCATCAGATGGATCCAAGATAGAATATATAAGCTGCTACAAAATGCTCCCGAAAATACAAAATAGGCCTCCAAAGGATGAATATGAGATGAATATCCCAAATACCAAGAACAAAGGGTACGTCCAACCCCCTTATGTTGTTGGTGCATCATGCTGGATGACAAAGAGGCCAATATTTCGGCCCATCTGAAGGAGAAATAAAAAAATTTCCAAAGTCCACCAAAGTGTAGATTGGGACAAGGGTAACCTCTCCATGAAGTCTGAAACTCCAATATCATGTCTTCCTCCTCCAATCTGCTGAAATCCTAATCCAATCTACGCCCTCCTAAAACCCTGAAGTGACCAACAATTCAGGTTGGCTGAAGGAGACATCCAAATCTTCTAAAACTCTCTAGGATGATAGATTGGGCTTCCACAAACCCCTAGAATAAGTCTCAAGATCAAATATGAGTTAGAACCCCATAGATATGAGAATCCCTGAATCACCAAACATCCTCCTTGCCTCAAAGTCATTCCAAATCTATAGTTGTCCATAGTAACTCCTCAAGAATACCTCCAAAATGATGACCAAGGTCATGCAAACAAAACCCAACTGCTAGAATCTCCCAAGGCTCTATGAATGAGCTGGATCGAACTCCTCCTCAAGAAATGGTGCGCCCCTGCTAGAAAACCCTAACTGGTATGTCCCTACTACTCTCCTGATTCGATGAAGGAACCTGTGATGAATGTAGAATGGTGTGGATGGAGTGTTTCATCCTCGAGACCAAGCTTGGAACAAGTGAGTGGAATATTTCACCCCTGAGTTTCTCTCTAGGGTTTGTGAACTCAAAACCCTCAAAACTACGTGCTTAAGAGATCAACAAGAAAAGTACCAAATATCCAAGATGAACATGAGAGGTTCCCCCTAACCTTTCTTTTATACCTCTATTATGTTTTCTTGTTGAGTTAGTTTAACCCCTAGGTTCAACTCCTAACTCAACCTCCAGCTTCTAATTATTCATTTAGTTAATTTTTTCCCTTTTTCCCTTTTTTCTAAGTCAACCTCAAAATATAACATTAGTTTGGTTGAATTTTCCCCATGTTGTATGAGACTATGGTCTAGTGGGGATGCCTAGACCGCTAAGTCTTCCCAGAAAACTTCATCAAAAGGTGGGAGACTTTACAGTCTCCCCTGCTAGAAATGGCTTCTTCTCAAGCAATTCCAAACCTGTCTCCCACACCACTTGTTCATTCTCCCATGTGGCATCCTCAATGGGTAAATATTTCCATTTGATTAGGTAATATTTGATGCTTCTCTTCCCGAGATTCTTCTCCTAAACCTCGAGTATCTCCTCTGGAATCAGAACTAGTTGTCCATCTTCATCTAGAGGTGGAAGCACCTCAAGGGGCGTGATGTGTTGGTCGATGGCCCTCTTCAAGCAAGAGACATGGAATACATTATGTATCATGCTACCCTGTGGGAGTTCCAGCTCATAATCTATGGCCCGTACGTTCCTGCTAATCTTGTAGGGCCCAAAGAAATGTGGTTGCATCTTCTCTGCTCCACTTCTTTTTATACAAGCCTACTGGTATGGTTGGAGCCTTAGGTAAACTAAGTCATCAACCTCAAAAGTATGCTCAACCCTGTGTTTATCTGCTTGGACCTTTTGGTTGTTCTATGCCCTATGTAAATGATCCTTCAACTCCCTGAGGATGTCCTGACTCTACTGTACCCAATCTTGTACCATTGGGGCCCTACTATCACCAAAAGAAATCTCCACGAAAGAGAGTGGATCATAGTTGTACAATTCTCTCAATGGGGTCATGCCTATGGACATGTGATGGGTGGTGTTGTAGCAATATTCCCCCAAATGAAGCCATTTGGCCCACACCTTTTTCTGCCCTGCCACATAATTCCTAAGATAGCCTTCCACCCATTTGTTGACTATTTCAGTTTGTTTTTCCATGTGAGGATGATAGCTAGTACTAGGAGTCAAGGTCGTACCAACTAGCCTAAATAAATCCTTCCAAAATGTACTCATAAATCTTCTATCCCTGTCACTAAAAATGGTTTTGGGTAGGCCATGCAGTCTAAAGATCTCCCTGAAGAATAATCCGGCCACTTTTGTTGCACTGAAGTCTGTAGCAATGGAGAATAAGTGTGAAAATTTCGTCAACCTATCCACCACTACTAAAATGCAGTCTTTCCCCTGCACCTTTGGTAACCCTGTGATGAAATCCATGGATATGCTTTCCCACTTGTGCTCTGGGATGGGTAGCGGTTGTAGTAGTCTTGTCGGGTGGGTGTGCTCATCCTTATTCTCCTGGTAGGTAGTACACTCCTTGACATGATTCATCACATCCTCCTTGAGGCCCTTCCATGAGAACCTCTCTCTCACCTACTTGTATGTATTCCCAATATCTTGGTGACCTGCCATTGGTGAGTCATGACATGCCTGCAACACTTTGGCCTTGAAGGTAGATTCATGAACCAAAACAATTCGGCCCTTGTAATATATGAGGGCATCAATGACCCTAAAGTTATCGTCTAGTATTTTCCTATTCATTACCTAACAATCAAACTAATTCTCAGAATATTCCATCACCAAGTGGTCCTTCCAATCAGTAGACACATCTATCATGGCATAAATTGATGGCCTTCTGGACAATGCATCTGCCACCATGTTGTTCTTCCCTTTGACGAATTCAATTTCAAAGTCATAGGCCGGTATTCTTCTTACCCATTTCTTCTGCCTTTCATTTAAGTCCTTCTGCTCCAATAGATACTTAAGACTGTTATAATCTGATTTCACCACAAAACATGCACCTACCAGGCATTGTCTGAATTTGGCTAGAGCTTGCATGATGGCCATCATCTCTTTGTCATAAATGTTGTAAAGTAACTTAGGTCCCTTGATTTTTTGGCTCTCAAGGGCAAGAGGGAGCTTATGCTGCATCAGTATGGCCCCAATACCTTCTCATGAGGCATCACAATCCAAGGTGAAAGTTTGGCCGAAATATGGTAGGGCTAAGACTGGGCATGTGCTCATCACCCTTTTTATCTTGTCGAATGTAATTTGGGCCTTCTCACTCCATTTGAAAGCTCCTTTCTTGGTCAGGTCATACAAGGGTGCACAAATTTGAGAGAACCCCTGGACAAACTTCCTGTAGTAAGTGCACATTCCTAGGAATACCCTCAATTCTATAAGGGTCTTAGGTGTAGGCCACTCCATTATGGATTTAATTTTCTCCTGATGTACCTGTAACCCATTTTCTCCGATGATGTATCCCAAGTAAAGAACCTCCATCATTCCAAACTCACATTTGGACTCCTTAGCATACAATGATTGCTTTTCCATGATAGACATAATTTGATCCACATGTTGAAGGTGTTCCTCCCATGTCTTTCTATAAATGAGAGAGTCATAAAAAAACCCCAAGAGATGCTTCCTCAATTGTTTGTTGAAGACATGGTTCATACACGATTGCAACCTGGATGGGGCATTAGTTAGCTTGAAGGGAATCACTAATATATCATAGTGACCATAATGACACCTGAAAGAAGTTTTTGGGATGTCCTCCTCCCTCATTTTGATTTTATGGTAGCTGAAACATAGGTTACTTTTTTTGAAATAGACAACCCCATGCAGTTCGTCCAATAGCTCATCAATCCTTGGTATAGGATCCCTATTTTTTATTTCTTTCTTATTTAATGCCCCAAAGTCAATCCACATGTGCATGTTTCCATCCTTCTTCTTGACCAACACCACTGAAGAAGAAAAAGGGCTAGAACTCAGCCTAATGTGCTTCGTATGCAAGATATCTTTGATTTCCTTCTCTATATCATCTTTATAATTCTTTGGATGTCTGTATGCTATGGTGATGACTGGTTTTGATCCTTCCTCCAACTCAATGATGCGATCAAACCTCCTGTCTGGTGGCACCCCTGGTGGGATAGGTCCAAACACTTTGTTGTGTTTGTCAATGATTTCCTAGATTTCTGGTGTGTAGTGAACCTTGCCTTGCTCATCCACACATGCCAAAATTATGGATTCAGTTGAATACACTACTCTTCTCTCCTGAAGATGGCCTCGTTCCTCTTGGGCATAACTACCTTGGTTGAGTTACCTATCAGGCCTCAAAGCACTACCTTCTGTCCACCCTTCTGTGTGAAATACATCTCCATGGTCTTGTAGTTGGTGGTAATAGGCCCCAATGTACTGAGCCACTAAACTCCAAGGATTATGTTTGTATCCAGAAGGTCCATCACATAGACATCCTGTACCAATGCATGCCTACCCAATGTAAGATTCATGCCTGGAATGTACCTGTCACAATTCATGGTGCTCCCACCTGCAACATCCAAATTGAATCCTTCAAATTCAAATGTGGGTATATGCCTCCTCCGTAACAATGTTGATTCAATGAAGTTGTGAGAAGCTCCCCCATCAATCAATACTGACACCTTTTTCCCCTGCAAGACTCCTCTA
>JASDQU010277418.1:0-14844 GCA_032191745.1 Picea mariana | reverse complement strand
ATGGAAGGAGAGAGGGGAAGAGGGTGAAGAGAGAGAGAGGGAGATGGAGAGAGAGGTGGGGGAGAGTGAACGTGGGATAGGGAGAGAAAGGTCAGAGAGAAATAGAGGAATATAGGGGGAGGGAGGGAGAGGGTGGCAGAGAGAGAGAGAGAGAGTTACTTTGTGTTAATATGAATGTACACACATCCTTGTTCCTAATAACGTGCATGGATTTTAAGAAAGTGCATTCATTCATGTTCCTAATAACGTGCATGCATTTTAGGAATGTGTGCACATTTTAGGAATGCACACATGCATTCCTAAAGCACACACACATTATTTGGATTTCAAATTTTTTTGGACGAGACTAAAAAATATAGCGTACGTGTTTTTTGAGTTTGTTGCATCGAATTTAGGTTTGGGATGACAAACCTAGTGGTTCAATCTACAAATACATAAAAACCTCCATTTTTATGGATACCTCTCCATATCTTTGTTTTTTATGTTATTTTTCTATAGGCTACACAATTCAGTTATTGACAAAACTATAGATACAGATAGAGTTAGTTGTGCAGATTCCAAATATATAATTTTTTTTAAATTAATAATGTTTACTATTTTTAATCTATTTTTGTCTTGACATATATCAAAATCCTAGAACACATACCTCTCTTATTTTTTATATAACTTTTGGTTGGCTTAATTATTTATAAAATGAGTTATATGCCACACTAGAGGAGACCGATATCTACAATCTAAAAGAAAACGTTTGATCATGTTAAGACTCTCTTAGTCGGCACAAACAAAAGGCATTGTAATTTCAAGGATATATTGACTTTCATAATTTAAAAATATATATTACATTAATATCATAAATTTCCAAAAAATACACCACTATAAAAATGATTTCTCTACAATTATACAATTTTTTGGAACGAAATTCCATCGTTAAGGTACTCAACACATGCACAAAGAAAAACATGTACCTTATATTTTTCTGGAAAAATAACATACCACTTTTAGAAAAATTCAAATTTCACATAGTTATTCACAATTTATATGAATAAAAGTTATATATTCAGAAAGATAATTCAATTTCCTATGTTTCATATTGTTACACCATATTCAAATTCATTGTAAAAGTTCCTTGAATAATCCTTCCAAGTTAATCGATAATTGTTTTTCCACGTTTGCATTGCCACTAATGTGTTACGAGAGACCATCATTAGCTTGCACATACCCGTAAATGAGTGAAAAACTGGCTTTGGTATAAGAATAAATTCCTCATTGAGACTCTCTTCACTTATGTTATCTTATATGGTTTTGAAGTTTGGGGTTGCAACATCTCAAGAGACTTGTGGACAAATATAGAGAAAATCCAAAAGCATTTTATAACTTATATTCTTAAAATCAAAGTTGATACACCTTATCCTATCCTCCTCATAGAAGAGAGTATTTCCCTATTGAGAGAATGGTTATGAATAATTACTTAATGTATTAGAACAAGATAAAAAATACATGGAAGACAAGAGGCTTTTTAAGGTTGCTTCAAAATCTAGTCAAAACCACCTGGGGCTCAAACGAGGTTGGCATAAAAATGCAAGTCTTGGATAAATCATTGGACTGTGAAGGAAGAGGTCATTCTAATTCTAAAGATATTATCACAATTGAATTTAAGGATAAAATGTGGTGCAATAAATAATTAGAGGAGAAAATAAAATTAACATACTACAAGGAGGTGACCAACCCAAATCTAGAAGATCAAAAGTATCTCTCTATTTTAAGTAGTAGAAAGAAGAAAATAAACATTGTTAAAATAAGAATCAACATTGTTAAAGAAGAACAAACTCTCATGAGGTCGAATAGACCCATCAATGAACTAGCCAAGTCAACTGTAGTAATCGGTTAGGAAGTTCATTGAACAGAGAGTTAGCATCGACCGATCGAGCAGTTAAGGAATGTAATTGACTGGTAATTGTATGCCACACATATACATATATATATATATACACTATCATGTAATGGAAATACATAGGTTGTTTTGTAAATATATATAATAAAATCTATCGATGGTTCTCCCCCACTTATGTATGTTCTTCTATATGTTTATGTGTTCTTATATATAATGTTTTAGTGTGTAATGCTCGGTGTCAGGATATGCTCATGAATTTTTTGTACTTTCCCTTAGACTAAAACATTGGTTCCCTTGTCGATAGTTCTGAACTCAGTCATGCACAACAAAAATGCACATATATGCTAACTTTGGAAGACATACACGAATGGTGGGAGTGTAAAATTATTAACTACATCAAGAATTATGCAAGAAGAAACCGACTGATGCTTTCTTAAGCATGTTCTCAATTCTTCTCACAAAATCACAAACGATTTCTAGAAGCCATTCCAGAAGCATTATTCTCATATCTCAATCATCCTAATGCACAAACCCACTTTCAATGAGCAGTTGATGCACAGGATCATAAATGGAGGAAGAACAAACTTAAACGCGTGGGTTGAGAGGATTGTTAAAGATACTCCTCCAAACTCCAATAGGAAGAAGAGACAAGAATAGTGCGAAGCATTCTTGGAAGCTAATTGCAAAGATACCAGATAAGCTTGAGAGTATTTTTTAAAGAAATGAGCGTACAAAAAACGACAATGGAAATCGTTGACTGTGAGTAAGTTTGTTCGGTTTAAGGGGATGGATGATCTGTGGGATGAGATAAGTCGAATTCAAAGTTAAATAAAAAAATTGAATTGAATTCGAACCACTCCCAAGTAGAAAATG
Source organism: Picea mariana (assembly GCA_032191745.1). Classification (NCBI taxonomy): domain Eukaryota; kingdom Viridiplantae; phylum Streptophyta; class Pinopsida; order Pinales; family Pinaceae; genus Picea; species Picea mariana. The sequence goes on along the minus strand of JASDQU010277418.1, from coordinate 12,080 downwards.
CCATAAGTCGAGAGAAAGATAACTAATTCAATGAGAAATCTGCACATCGAATGCAAATACATAAACCATCAATAGATATTCAAAAAATAGGGAGGGATAAAAGGTAAAAGGAACGGGAAGAGTTGAGAAATGAGAGGGATATCTAAACATCTCATAGAAAACCTACTCAGGTCTGGCAGATTGCTAGAGCATCTCTTGAGAGCGCCTCGACGACTCCTGGGAGGAGTGGAAGCCTACAAATGAGTGTGGAAGTCGACGGCACCCAATAAGCCAATGACCAAGTCAATGATGGAGATCGATGATTCAGGACTTGCAATTTGAATTTCTCCTAACAAAAGTCATAGCCCGCATATTGAAGACTTACTCTAACAAAGACTTCACATAGATACATAGTCACATTGGGTGTGGTGTCGAACGGATAGCATTGGTCAAATAAGAGATAGAATGTTAATTGAAGCACAAGAAAATAGTGAAAATCGACTAGAAGATAAAATTCTTCATGTAAGAGATATCAAGGACGTCACCCCCTACCAAATATACTTCTAGAAGATTCCAATTCAACAAATAGTAAAAATGAACTGTCACAACCCTGTAGAGGAATATTCATCAAATATTTAGATAAATCTTGTCAGACAGACTCTCAAATCCCAAGCAAAGAATGTAATCCAACCCAGAACATAACTCAAGAAAGTAATCCAACCTCTCATGTGACCTCGACAAAAACTCTTACAATAGTTCCATTTTAGAAGAAATACCAGAAAGAAAATATGGGTCTAAATCATATCCTAATTTACGAAGGTGACAAAGACCCTAAGTGGCATTGGTTCATCTGTGAGAAATTTTTAGACACAACTGACATAACTGATGAGGAAAAACAAATGTCATAATTCATTGCTACCCTTCGAGCCATATCTCTTACATGTTTTATGAATTATACAAATAGATCAGTGTTTCCCTTCAAAACTCAAGTCAACAGTCACTTGGTAGCACAAAAAATAAAATAAATCAAGAAAAATCTTAGAGAAATAGTTCAAGAATACGATACAAGGTTTAAATATTTATTAAGTCAAATCGCTTATGCAATCAACGAAAATTTGTCGGTACAATGGTATGTAGCAAGTGTTGAACCTCCATTTTGACACCTCTATTACCCTATATTATCCTCTATTTGAGTCAATTTTACCTCTCACATGTGCATATGTTGTCTATTTCCTCCACATACCTACTTTGTGACCTTGTTCATGTGCATAGAGAGGTAACCTATGTTAAAGTATGATTTTTTTTATTTTCTTGATTAAATTGGATTAAATGGTTGATTATTTATGCTCCTAACTACTTTGACTCTTAATAAGCCCCATCTGGTATTGCAACAATCGCTTGATCAGGTACTCTGCTGGATCCGGCACTGCAACAATCGCTTGATCTAGTACTCTGCAGGATCCGATACTAGACTGATCCGATACTCCACTGGATCCAGTACCCTTCCTGATCCAGTACTGATATTCCTCCTAATCCGGTACTCTACAACGCTTCATCCGGTACTAGCACAAATCCTATTCTGGTACCAGCACAACGCCTCATCCGGTACTACCCGCTCAGTGCCTCATACGGTACTAGCCTCATGCCTATTATGGTACTACCTTTGTGCTGGTCTGGTACCCATAGTCGTGACTGTGTTCATCCGGTACTAAACCCCTGCCTACAGGATTCTGGTACCAACTGTGCTAGTCCAGTACTAGACATATTTTGAAATTTTCGAATTCTTCTGGAAGAAAATAAGGGACATGGGTTTTGTCCACAACGGCGTTTACATGTGGACACCCAAGGAATAATTCACCCATATAACATGTGTGGACCTCTAGCTCAGGGGGAATGATTCTGCAAAAAATAACAAAAATCTCAAACTGCCAACTTGTGCCTCAATTTCCATGCAAATGGAATCAGATCTAGAAATTATACGAAATGGGTTTTGTCTAGAATGTGGAAAATTGAGTAATTTGATGAAACTTTTACAAAAATAATTTTTTTTTAGAAGATATGGGTGGGTCTCTAACTCGAATCTGCCCAAATTGATGAAAAACCCAAATTTTTTGGATTTATCCTAAAATTGTAAAAATTGTTTTCTTAGTTTGGGGATTCGGTTTCATCCATTCCGCCATAGATTTTATGTATAAATAAGACCTCATAGGTCTAAATCCATGGAGATGAATTATTATGTTGTAATATTGGTTCTTGAGAGAATGATATACATTGTTATGTTGAGAAATGAAATGTTGAACTTTTGATTCACTTGATCATTTGAAGGAATGCAAATGCTATTTTATGAAATTCAAGAGTATGAGTAAATTGTTTTAGTCTACAATTTATTTATAGGCACCTTGTTGGTTCGGCAAGGGCCCACCGCCCTAACCAAGGTAAGCCTACCTATACATGTCTTTGTGTGTTGTAAGTTAATTGTGTGAGTGTGAAAACATAATAGTTGTGTGATACAAATAATTCTGAGTGCATAAAATTTCTTAGGTATAATACAGATTTATTTGATTTTGAATTAGTGTGAATGAATGGTTGCATTGAGCATAGTAGATAATGCTATTTTCATTTCTACAGATTGATATTGAGTTAACAAGAGTTGGATAACTGTCTGGGATTGTTAAAATAAGCAATTGTTATTGTTTTGAATTTATGATTGTGTTGTTCTTTGCAAGTACATGAACAATTGAGATCCCATCATCCACCCTACATGGAAAATTAAGTGGATAATCTTAATACACCTAGTGTTTTATGTGCAAAGACAAATAGTTTCTTCCAGAATTGATTAAGTTATGAGTGATTTCCTTTTAAATACTATGTGCAAAAAATTGATTACAATTTACTATTGAAATTAGTTGCTACAGGGGATAGATTTAAAGTCCATCTTTTTATTTCATGAGCCTGTAAATGGACATATTCATTACCTGAGCAAGAACCTTTAGATCACATGCTTGTTGGATTCTGTTTATGAGTTTTTCTTTCTGATCTTTAAGTTGTGTGAGGAAGATAGATTAAAAATTGGAAAACAGAGTATTGGTTTTGAGTGTTTCTTATTTAGGCTATACTCATCAGACATAGTTAAACCACATGTTGTCGGCACATATCGTGTAACAACTCTGCTGATTACGAATCTCGGTCGATAATTTATGTTTGGTAATATATTATGCATATAATTACACCAACAACAAGATTAGTACAAAAGATCAGAATTCCCCTTCAAATGTATGATCTTCAGTCATGCAAATACATACTGAAAAAAACACAGTGAATTGAAATGGATGATGAAGGCACCCTGTCTTCGATAATCGTTGAAAAAATACTAGAATACAAGCTCACAGATCTACAATAATGAATCATAAACATGTCGATTGCAGACAATGAACTTCGATGTACCATTTTCTCAAGTGAGGGTCACAAAAAATATTACTACAAGTTCAGTGATGCATTGGACCCTGCAGCTAGATGCATCCATATCCAAACATACTATGATATTTGCAAAGCCTCGAAAAATCACACAACAAGATACTTCATGCACAATCTATGGAATGCACACCCCAAGTGGTGCCATATATGAGAAGAAAATAATCATTCCACTCAGGAATGTCGGCTGAATAGAAAGAATAAACTGAACATGCATTCATTATATCACACACATGTGGCCAACCAACATGTCGACCAAGAAAATGGAAAACAATATAGAGGATGAGGTTAAGGTGGTTATCAAGGTCAAGGTAGAGGACAAGAAAATTTTGGTAGAGAACAAAACAAAAAATGTTATTATTGCTTCAATTATCGGAAATATGATCATATAAGCCCAAATTGTCTAATCAAGTATGGACCTGATCTCAAATTCTTTAACATTTTTTTAGTAGGAGATCATTCCCTATAGGATTGTCTGATTGTACTAGAAAAAGTTGTGTACAAAAGAAATGTAAATCTCTTGCACACAGTTCCAAAACAAGATATTTTGAATTTGAAGATGTTACACATCAAAATTACTCACTTCAATGATGACCTATTTTCGTCATTACAAGTGTCTCATTTTAGACATAAGTGTCGCAATTGTCACAGAGATCATACAATCATCTTACCTATGTCGTGTCTCGAATGATATCACAAGGAACACTTGAAGACACCCTCATAGACTGGTTAAAGAAGAACATGTCATTTGATGAAGAGTACAAATCCTTTTGCCTTGAGAAAACCACTTAAAAATGAATTTTGAAGGGCAACGCTTCCCCACCCACTGATAGGGAGTGCTAGTGCTCCCTGACCTTCTTTGGGGGAGCGTTGTAGCACTCTGTGCACCCTTTTGGGGGAGCACTGGGATTTTTTGAGGAAATTTTGGGCAGCACTCCCCTACCCACTAGAAAGGAGCATTAGCGCTCCTTGCCCTCCTTTTGGGGAGCACTGTAGCGCTTTGTGCACCATTCCAGGGAGTGTTATGTTGTTGATAAAATCAAGGGAATATCCCCCTTATCTCTGAAATTAGTTGGATTCGAATCTGAGGTCAAGGCTGGATCTTAAGGAGGATCCACAAATGATGGAGAAATATTCTCAACCTATCCCAAGAATATCTAAGGTGGTAGGCCTCTCCAAGCTTATATAAGAAGTCCTTCTCATGGTGAAGAGGAATAGAGATATTGAGAGATACCTAACATATGATCTCATAAGGAAGGTAGGACATTGAAGAACATGGAGAAATTGAGAAATACCTAACTTATGATCTTATAAGGAAGGGGGAGGACGTTGAAGGCATCAAACTTATCATCTCATAAGAGAGATAATCAATGAAGCATAGTCATTTTGTTTGTGGATCATTTGAGCAAGGGGTTTGACAAAGAGAGCTTGGTGAGGTTGTTGCATCTGCATCAAAGGTCTCTAAGCACCTTATTTTGTTCTCAATAATATATGTGCTTGGCCTGTTTCCTTCAAGATTATGTATGTTTGCATGAACTTGTCTTTGATAGATAGATATAGTTTTGAATTAATCATGGTAGAATAGGAAGTTGTTTTGTATTTGTTGTTATTGGATTGCAGGACTTGTTGAAGAGCTTGGGGATCAAGGCTCGACTTGGACTGGGCAAGGACAAACATCGTAAAAAGGTACACCTTATTCCTTTTCTCTATTTGATTGAATTAACTAGGTTTAAAGGTATTTCAGTGTTCAAAGTTATCACTTTTTTGTCTTGGTCATAGGGGTCTAGGTACCAAGAGGCAATTCACCTGTCCGCAGGGGGGTTTTCTTGTAACAGAAATTGGTGACTCCACTAGGGATTTTTCTGTAATAGAAAACAAGTAGAAACTTGTTCTAACAAAAACTCAATCAAGGATTCAACAACTAACAAACATTCAAGGATTACAAGAAGATGCAGAGAAGAATCCAAGAAAAGAAAGAGAAATCACTCAAATTGTCCCGACAAAACAAGCAGCTAGAAAGGGAAATTTCACATTTCGAAAAAAGTTTCAAGCTCCAATCAATACAATAAGGGGTGATAAGAACCAAATATCAACCTAAATAACTTCACAAATCAATCACAAAGTCTGGGTAAATACTTCCACAAAACAAGCTGAGGAAATCTGATCAGAAAAGAGCAAAAATCCTCCAAAAAGGAGACCTGGGGGGGAACAATTATCGACAAACCTGGACATCCCAAATTTCAAACCTGGGTTCGACCCATTTTCTTACATTCAATAATGTGAGAAGGAATGGAAAAAGAAGGATATTGGGATGAATGAGTATGGCCACACATGTTTCTGAATACATTATTCGACACACAACATTAATGGTATAAGATCAAAGAATCATTTGGACATACATTCGACTGGAACATAATTAAAAATAAATTTATTAAAGACTTTGAATTTAGATTAGAGGAGGAACTTTTGCAAGAAAAAAAAAAAGAAATTAAAATATTTTTAGAAAAACCAAGCCCTCAAGAGATGAAGGAAAAGGGAAAATCCAAAGTCGACAAAGGCTCAACCTCCACTTGTAATTTTGTATGAACTCAGAACACAAATATTGTCATAAATCATTGGATAGATATGGAAAACATAATTTTTCCAAGGCAGAGATTTCCTTGGAAGAAAAATCACCCAAGTGTACAAAATCATGTCAAAACAGTTTACTCTATGACCAAGGAAGAGAAAGAGGAAAAAGAAGATACATAAAATCTTGACTTCCCACCAAATTATCACAAAGTTGTCGAAGGAGAATGTCAATTAGATGAATCAAAAAAACCCAAATGGATGGATGCGACAATCAATATCAAAGAATTCAACATTTCAATAGATGACCAACCAAAAATGGCTAGAATAGGTGACTACTAGACTGAAAAGAAAACCTTAGAAATATTCGACCTATTAAAAGAATACCAGGATGTTTTTCCAGAGATTATAAAGACCTGAAAGGTTTAGTACAAGAGATGGGAAAAATTAAAATTGAACTAATACCCGAAGGCAATCCTATCAAAAAACGGTCGTTCAAATTAGCGCATGAATACAATCCTATTGTCCAAAAGGAAATTGAGGCAATGCTAGATTCTAATATCATATATCCAATTGATAAATTGGAATGCCAAAATCCCATGGTCATGCAACCTAAGAGGCATGACCCCAAGAAACTAAGAATCTACGTTGACTTCCGAGGATCAAATAATCTCACAGTAACAGATCCATTTCCAACACCATTTGTTGATTGGATCATCAATGAAGTCACAGTGCACAAATGTTATCCCTTTACCGATGGATTCTCCGGATACAATCAAGTACCCATAGAAAAATAATATCAAGGAAAAAACTACATGTGTATATGAGTTTGGATCATTTGCATACAAAGTCATGCCCTTTAGTCTAAAAAATGCCCCAACAGTCTTCTCCAGGATAGTGGTCAAGGAATTTCAAGAATACATTTATAAAATAATGGTCGTGTACTTCGACAATTGGACTATCTATAGCCTCCTAAAATATCATATATAATGGCTAAGTGGAGAGATGCAGGCAGATCCACTTATCTTTTAATATCAAAAAATGTATCTTCACTACACCAATAGGCATACTATTGGGACACATTGTATGTAAAGATGGCATCAAAGTCGATATGGGAAAGATAAAATCATCCTCGACTTAAAACCGCCAGTCAATCAGAAACAAATAAAAATCTTCCTTGGACACATTGTATATTATCGAAAGTTTATTCGACATTATTCTGATATTACTTTTCCAATTGATAAGCTACTAAATAAAGAACTAGAGTTTCAATGGAGCCAGGAATGTAATAACTCTTTTGAACTACTAAAAAGAAAGTTGGTAGAAGCACCAATCCTAAGATTTCTCGACTGATCCAAAAAAATTCACATACATGTCGATGCATCTAATGTTGTTGTCGACACGGTCTTATCCCAACCATATGATGAGATGGTTGACCATCACAATGCATATGCTATCTGGAAACCAAATAAAGCAGAAAGAAATTACTCGACTATGAAGTGTGAAGCTTTACCAATGATCTTTTCACTTCAAAAATTCATACATTATATCCTAGCAAATCCCTTTGTTTTTTTCACTGATCATCAAGCTTGGAAATATTTAGTCAACAAATCAGTCTATCATGGTAAGATTTGTTGTTGGCTATTACTCTTCCAAGACTTTGACTTCGAAATAGTAGTTTGACTAAGGAAGAAAAATGTCGGCCTGGATCACCTATCCCGACTAGAGACAAGAGAAGATCTAATTGGGATAGACGATGATCTACTAGATGTGATCTTATTTAGGGTGGAAGCAACCCCTAAAGAATTAGATGAAATTGTGAATTTTTTAGAAGTTGGGAAAGCACTTGAGGACCTCCTAACCAACAAATGGAAGATCCTAGCAATGCAAGATGCACCATTCACTCTTATAAATGGATACCTCTACAAATTAGGAATGGATAATATCTTGCGAATATGTGCACTAGAGAACAAACACAAAGACAACATTTTCGAGGCACACACAGGCCCACAAGAGGGAACTTTCAAGCCAAAACGACAACTAGAAAAATTCTTCAAGATGGTCTTTGGTGGTCAACACTTCATAAATACTATTGAGAAGAAATAAAGAAATGTAACAAGTGCAAGAGGATGGGATGACCATTATGGAAAAAAAAATCCCCTGCATTTAGTAAACCCAAGTTTACCATTTGAAATTTGGGTTATTGATTTCGTCGGACCCTTCCCAACAAGATCCAAGAGGTCATGATCAAAGTACATAATTACAGTTTTTGAGTATCTAACCAAACGGGAAAAAGGTAAACTAGTTGAGAATTGTACAAAAGAAACAACTCCAAAATTTATTTATGAAATCATAATTACCAGATTTTGTTTCCCTTTGACAATAATAAGTGATCAAGGAACACCCCTTATCAGTAGTACAATTGAAGTACTACTCAGAAAGTTCCTAATCAACCATAGAAAAATGATTGCATATCATCCTCATGCCAACGAAGTAGTCGAATCATTTAACAAAACACTACATAAGGGACTAACTAAAATATGTGGACTATACAGAGATGACCAAGATGATAAATTTCCAACAATAATATGGTATTATAGAACAATATATAAAATATCAACTCATCAAACACCATTCAAATTAGTTTATGGTCAAGAAGTTGTAATTCTGCTACACTTTTGTGTCAATGCAGGTCACATAGCCTACGACCTGGAATTTGACCATAGAATTAACACACAACAACGATTCTATCAACTAAATCAACTACAAGAAGAGAGAATGTTGGCATAACAACATCAAGAAATCCAAAAAAACCAACAAAAATCCTGGCATGACCGACATCTTAGAAAAAAAGGACATCAACAATGGAGACTTCATTCGTGCAAAAAAAATGAGAAGAGAAAAGAAATCAATATAGTGGGGAACAACTCATACAGTGATGTGGACAAGCTTGAAGCCACTAATCACCTTTAGTCCCATGATGAAGACACTGTGACATCAAACAAAGGTATGAGGGAATATATCTCACATAAATAATGGATACGTTGACATAACAGTTGAAGATTGTGCAACATCCAATAAAACAGTTGGCCTTATATCTCCATATTGTTTCCATCTATGAACAACATCATTCACTATTGATCAGGAATGGTGATCATTTCCTACAAACACACAGTCACGCAAACATGAGCTTTTTGTAGATCATGAATGTATTCACCTCATTAGCCTTCATCATCAGACACAAATCAACCTCTTTTATAAGAAAACCAATAGAATAAAGAAAAACATCATGCAAACAATTAAGTTTCCAAAATAGGTTGTGCTAATGATGAGCGTCGCAGATGATGATCCACCTAAGCCTCTCCTCCCTCTGAGAGAAGCTAACCAACCATATTGGATACACATGTAATGAGGAGATGTTCAACATTGTGTAAAGGAAGGAATGCCCATCTAGGGCACCATTTGTTCAATCTCAAACGTGCAGTTGAGAGTTATTCCTAACGTGCAGTTGTATAATTTGGCTAGCCTGGAGCAACAACTTGCGGCAGGAGATCCAAGGCATCGATCATTGGTACCCTGCACTGGTGAAATATGGGAGATGAGCAGAAGATGTTGGATGTTCTTCCAATTAGTATGGACCCAAACCATTCTATGGTTGAGTACATATTTGAGGTCCATGTCACTAAGTTTGGACTCCATGGCGAATGTGGAAAAAAGAAAATAAATTTAACAAGTGCACAAGATTTGGTGATATAGGAGACAAACATCTTTGGTAAACTCAAATCGAAATCATTCCATGGAAAATAAATAAATTTTATAAGACAACAACACCAGACAAACAAGCCAAATTTTATAAGACAACAACACTTGTACGACAGTATAAGGACTACACTTTAAGGTCGACACTTCCAGTTTCTTCAAAGAGTCCAAGGAAATGCATATTTCAACAAAGGATCAAACAATGTATCCAACAGGATCCGAATTCAACATCCTCTATTTTCCTTTTCTTTTTCTCTTTTTCATTATCATTTCGTAATAACCTCAAAGAGACCATAATATAAAAATTTTGTATTTTGTCACACTTCCCTCTTGCTCGGGACGAGCAAAGAATTGAGGAGGGGGGATATGTTGAAGAGGCTAGTCGACTCCGCCGACTAGACTCGTCAGTCGACTAGCCAAATCGACTGTAGTAGTCGATTAGGAAGTTGGTCGAATAGATAGTTAGCGTCAATCGACCGAGTAGTTAAGGAATGTAACATATTGGTAACTGTATGTCTCACACATATATACACTTTCATGTAATGGAAAGACAAAGCTTGTTATGGGAATATATATAATAAAATCTAATGATGATTCTCCCCCACTTGTGTATGTTCTTCTATATGTTTATGCGTTCTTATATATGATGTTGTAGTGTGTAATGCTCTGTGTAAGGATCTGTTGGCAACCTTCGCGTACTTTCCCCTAGACCACAACAAACTCCACAATGATACTGTGCGTTGGACAATTCCTAAAATGTGGTGGGTCGAAAGAATATGTCATCTTTGTGACACCATGAGGGTCGAAGATGAACAACAATTTGTCATAGAATCTCGTCTCAATTTGAAAATGTTTGTTATAATACCAACCTTCTAAACAATTTATCTCACCAAAACTATGGTGATTTGCCACTACTTCTCTTAAAGCTTTTTAAATATGTAAATAAATTTTTAAAATAAACCAAACAATTTCTTAAGGTGTGAATATTAATAACTATCATCATCATTATTATAATATTAATACACCGTAAGTGAGCCTAATGGTTAAGAACATATGTTTTCTCCTAAAAGATCACAAGTTCAAATCCATAAGGAGGGAGGGTATGTACTTTTATGTTTAAATGTTCTATTTTTTGATATTTTTACTGAAATTTGACTATATAAATATGCAATTTCAACAATTTTTTTATTGAATTTGAGACAAAATTAATCAAAAAAAAAAAAATTAAGCTTAAAAACCAATAGATATGAGATCACTACTTTATTTTCGTCCTTAATTAAGGAAGGATATTAAATGATATGTACTTTTTTCCCAATAAAAATAATAAAAGTAATTGCAAGTTAATTTTGTATATTTTCGTCCTTAATTAAGGAAGGATATTAAATGATATGTACTTTTTTCCTAATAAAAGTAATTGCAAGTTAATTTTGTAAATGGTTGGTATGAGTGAAAAATTGTATAGTTCATGCTAGTGCTTATGGGTGGGAATTCAATGAAAGCTGGAGTGAAATAAAAGGAAGTTACTGGTTTGAATTCATGAGGTGTAGATTAATTGGTTTGTGTGTGATTTAATTTTTATCTAGTTAATAATTCAAATCTCATGGGGAAGGGATGAAGGTGGGAACCATTTGTGATTTGTGAGGAATAAAACTGTCTCATGGAACTCGTTCAGGCTCGTCTGAATCTCGTACATTGGAGCTGGCCTCGAAAAAGAAGCAGAAACCACTTTTGGGGTTTGATGTTTCTGGAAAAAAGTTATAGGTCATCAAATACTTTTGGAGACAAGCTATTTAAATTGATACAGATATTTGCCAAGATCTGAGAAGCGATTACGGCCTTGGCCCAGTAAAATACGGGTGAACATATATTATTGAATGAATCACCATTATGAAACACAATTGACCATTCCATATATAACGTTCAGTGAACAACCATTTATTATTTCTCGACGGGACATGCAATCTGTGCATTTCATTCTGTTTTTTTGTTTGTTTGTTCAACTCATTTCTCCGTATGCAAGGTGAGTGGAGTCGGAGCTAATCCACTGTCGAAGGATGATAGATAAACAAAAGCACTTTTTATCTGTTAAAATACTATACCATTGAATATATCTGTTAAAATACTATCAAAACCTCGAAGAAGAAAGGAAAGAACGCCAGTTGAATACAAATGCAGAGTGGGACAGCAGAGAGCGTGCAGAACATCTTTTCCAATGTTCGTCATCTCTCGATCAATGCAGTTAAGTATTTTCGAAATATTGAAATTAATAACCAGAATATCTTATAGACCTATTTGAGATATAT
>JASDQU010277417.1:0-11434 GCA_032191745.1 Picea mariana | reverse complement strand
TTAAAAAAAAAAAAAAAAAACATTTTTAATATTTTTATTTATTAGTGTTATTTATGTTTTTTAAATTTTTGGTTATTTTTATTTTATTATTTTGGATATTAAAAAAACTATTAATCTTTTACTAAAAAAATATTTATAAACACTTTAAAATTAATTATTTATTTTTATGTAAACTTAAATCCATAAATAGTAAAATTATTAAAAGGTTATGAATTTATTTTTTAAATAAAATTGAAGAACTTTATTATAATTTTATAATAATCCTCTTTTCTTAAAATTGTTAGAAAATTTATTAGGGATATCTCTAATGAGTCCTTAAAATTAGATTTGATAAATAGACATGGCACCCTAATTAAAAGGAAAAAAAGACAATACATAAATATAAAGCAAGAGAAACTTCTACAACTATCATCATAAAACTAAGGAAATAATAAGATTCCCCTAAAGGAATGGAACTCCTACATAAAAAATATTTATGAATCCCTTATTGCTATGGAAAACATTTCAAACATTTATATAGAGGATAAAATGTTTTCTATAGAAGACATATTTTTTTGGGTTAAGGGATTCACAAAAGGGAAATATAAGGACATAAAAGGATACCAAGATGAAATCTTAAAAATGGAGGGCCTATCTTCATCCCTCACATACACAAGCTCTTCAATTGTAACGACCCATCTGTTACGACAACGAATAGCGATGTACAATAGGTAAAAATATTATTATTATTATTATTATTATTATTCATTAGGATATTAAAATCATCACAACATAATTAATAGCAAAGCAAGTGACACATCATCATAACTAATAAAAACAAAAAATCAATGCATTAACATAGTTAATAGCAATACATAATCAACACATCATCATAATAAACAACGACACAAATCAACACATCATGATAATTAATAGCTGCACATAATCAACACATCATCATAATAAACAATGACACAAATCAACACATCATGATCAATTGAAGTAAAATACTAATAATTGATCAACCATGCCATTGAATATTAAAAGAACTACCCGCCCAACCTATTATGCATGGCTAGGACCTCCAAGATACATAAGCAACGCTCAAGTCCAAGATTCATTTGATTTATTTTAACCATTAAAGGTCTCAATACTAACGACTATTCTGAGGAATGAGAAGGTATCTAAATCCCATAGCCCAACATAAACCGCAATCCATACCAGATCATCAATCTCACCTACTCATCAATTATTCATAGTACAAATAGAATAAATACTAAACTTAGTCAATATTCAATCAATAATTAAGTACAATTATAAAGAGGAATTACATAAGGACTGAAAAGGACCACAAGAGCATACGTACCTTCATAGAATTTGGTAGGGATTTTCATTATTCCATTCAACATTATTGCTCAAGACTTTTATGATTTATTCGTTCTACCAGACATAATCGGAGACTATGCAAGAATTATATATATATAAACTATTATCACTTAACATTCAATGATTCAATGATTGATCTATAGGTAATTCTTATCAAACAAGATACGATTTACTATGTACACAAAACAAATTCTACACCACACCCTTAGTGTTGCTCTAGAAATTTATTCCTTTAAATCATTCTAAAGGATTGACAGTAAGGAACTAACCATATATATATATATATATATATATATATATATATATATAACGAAATTTCTTTTTATTTAAGAAATCATAGGTAGATCAATCTTATTAAGAAAGACACACCATTCAATGTTATCTTTCATTACATATCCCTCTCATAATTGAAAATAATAAGCACTAAATAGAAGTCAAGGCTGCTTATATATCTACTAAAATCATTAGGAAGATCGACACATATCACACAATATGTAAAGTTTTATCAAGCTAGCTTACATACCCAATTATAAATGATTAAGGAGACGAAAATATTATTTAACGAACATAAGGAAATTGATATTACTTACAATCTAGTTAAGAATTAAGGAAACTCTAGTCGTAATTAGACATTTAACATAAGACTCCAGATGCGAAATCTCACTTCCACTTATAAGACATCAAGGAAGATCAAATCTTCTTGAGTAATACACAAATAGTTCAATACTAATTTGCATACCCATTAAAGGATCCAAGAAGGTCCGACATAATTGAAAATAACTTAACCACTTACGCAAACAAACGAAAATAACAAATTCTTGCAATTAAATCTGCGCTTAACCACCGTTAGGAGCAAGGTAAGTAAATACGGTTTCACCTAAAAGATATAGGGTAAGGAAGTTTAGGGATAGGGATATGAAATGGGGGTGAACCTCAATCAAACCTCTTCTGCAAGCAAACCGACCCACAAAAGGCCAACGAGGTTGTGTGAATGATTAAAGGGGAAATGAGAACCCTGGTGGGCAGCCAGAAACGCCACTGTCTTCACCACTAAACCAATCATTTCCAAAAGAGTAAATATTGCCTCCATCAGAACTCAGATACACCTTCCAAACAACAATCGATTCAGAAGGCACTCACGTAAAGGGAATTCAGAGCTGGATGCCTAAGGAGTAATCTGAGAAAGGTGCATTGGGAAAGCCCGAGATCTGTCAATGGATCGAGCAAAGAGAAGGGAGCAATGAGTAAGACCAAATTCGTCATTTGGATTTAGCGATGAGAGGACGCACTGAGAAATACTGAATTCTGTCGTCTGTATTGAGCGATGAGAAGGGCACACTGATCAAGCCAGAATTCGACATTTGGATTGAGAGATGAGAGGGCACACTGAGCAAGCCCAGATTCTTTCATCTAGATTGAGCGATCAGAAGGGCGCACTGAACAAGCCAAAATTTTGTCATCTAGATTGAGCGATGAGAGGGCGCACTGAGCAAGTTCAAATTCGTCATTTGGATTGAGTGAAGAGAGGGTGCACTGAGAAAGCCTGAATTCTATCGTCCGGGTTGAGAAATGACAAGGGTGCACTGAGAAAAGCCCGAACCTGTCAATGGTTTGAGAGAGGAGAAGGGCGCACTGAGTAAAGCCCAAATCTGTCATCTGGATTGATTGATGAGAGGGTGCACTGAGCAAAGCCCGAACCTGTAAATGGTTTGAGCGAGTAGAAGGGCGCACTGAGCAAATCCCAAATCTGTCAATGGATTGAGTTCTGAGAAGGGTGCACTAGAGATCTAGAAGATACTACTGGAAAATATAGCAACGACTACCCAAACGGAGTGGGGTTTTTGGAGGAAAAACTTAATCAGTTGATCACACAGAGGTATGAAATATTCAATTGAATTTGAGTCCCACACAATATTAATCTAAGGGAAAATCGACCATTTTACAGAGGGGAAGCAATCTACATAATCATTGAAAAAAATCAACAAGACGAAATAACCAAAACTCGGATATGCATATCCATGTATCGATCAAGGAAACAGATTTCTGTATATATCTTTCCACTATCAGTTGTCAGTTTATTTTAGCACATTCCTTGTAAAATTCATTAACAACGAGCACAAGGAACCTAACGGATTAAAAATAAAAGCACCATAAATAAGAAAAAATTGATTTCTTAGAAGAAACTCAGAACAACACTGAATACAATTTCACTTTAATTTTCGATATAGCCCTCAAGGAGTTGGTCTTATATAAATTCAATATTCAACACAGTCTACAACAAATTATAAAAAAATGATTATACAATTTAAATCCAAATGCAATTACAAATTCCATAAAATACCGTAACCAACGACGAAGAGGGGTCTGTAGATGATATTCGACAACTAGCGTTCCTTCTGACCTCCAGTTTTCTAATAGTGGAGAGATTATTGGTACCTCCCATCCAACTCTATGGGTAATCTTCTTTCCCTTTAGCCCACCGAGCCACAAAGAGGCCACACACACACAACCATAAAATTCTCTAGCTCCAGGCTTGTCTCTCAAGGTAAAGCCACCACTCTCAGGATTTTTTCTCACTGACACCTCCCCACTTGCACAATAATTAGCTTTTTAGTTAATTAATTTAGAATTATTCCTCCTCACACTTGCCACCCTCTCCTCCAAGTTGCACAAGTAAATCCATATTTTATTTTAATTAAAATTCAATTTCTCACACATTTCCCAAATGCACTCCTTAAATCACTCCTAGTTATCTATTTATTCCCCATATTCCCATTTAATGACTGATGATATGAGTTGAGTTAAAATAAGAGTTTTCTCCTATTGAAACTAGTGGTAGCTAGACTCTAGATTCCTTTCTATAAGTACCCTAATTTCTCCTCTTTTTTTGTTTCTTATTTTAAAACTCCCTTTTAATATTTTCTTGCACACTGGTTCTTTATCAAATATTTAGATATATTTCACCTTTTCTTAAATATTAACTTGATTTTTTTCATCCCATTTTTAATTTAATTTATAATTTAGTTTTGGTCTTCTTACAAAACTTAGACTTAGGCTTAATTTCTTCCCCCCCTTTTGAATAGGATTAGAATTTTATTGGGATTTTTAATCAATAAGTTCAATCTTTAATTAATTAATTTAATCTGGCAAGGCATGTAGTTTTTTCAAGGTTTAATCATTCTCTCAAGTTTTTCTAGGGCACTTAGATTCATTGAATCAAGTTTTATTTACGCGACGTGCCCTTTAAGACACACTCTGTGCTCCAAGGGTGCCACTTGCCTTTGACTGGTTTTGGTAGTTGTCCAACCCTTAGAGTCAACACTCCATTCAAGCGACCCTGTGAGAGACTAAGGTTTTCTAAGGAATAAGGAATCTGCCTTATTTCACACCCCTTATAAATCTTCGTGAGTGATTATCTTAGTCTGCCCTCATGACATTGTGGACCTCTCAACCTAGGTAATCGTTAACCTACAATTCGATCCACGACAGGGGTGCTAGTAGGTTGTGACAGGGATGTTGCCACACCTTTCCCTCAATATGTGGTCTATGTGCATGGCCCCTTTACTCCTTATGTGAGTTAGATTAGCAAGCATTCGTCGGCCTGCATTCATTAAAAAAACATTGTCACTGATCCATATAAAGAATCATACTATACTCAATCATATGTCACATATACTTAAATGAAATACCCAAACAAATACAATCCACTCCCTGACTCAATCAAGAGTTCAAGGAGGTACATTGATGCCCTCAACATCCACAATCTATCAAGTGTCCTGCACACTCAAGGAAAGCACATCAATAGCATCTGTCAATACATAAATATCAAATAACATTAATCACAACCATCAACATCATCATAAGGATCCATAATCAAAACAAATAATCATGTACTATAACCGGATCACTTGCATGCAAGTTTCCTCAAAAAATAAATCGGTAACATGTGCTCGCAAGAGTGGGATGTTACATACACCCCCTCTTGTTTTAAACTTCGTCCTGAAGTTGTATAATATATAAAATGCAGTAATAAAAGTATCTGGCCATATCTATGTGTCTAATCTATCAAACAAGTAAGGAGACCGCTGACGCATATCATATGCATCCTCCCATGTAGCCGAGTGTGGGCTATAATTGTCCCACTGGACCTTGACTTGATCGACTATTCGACACCGTAGCTGTCAAATTTGATGGTGCAGAATGTAGATTGGCTCCACCGTGAGAGAACCCTCTTCCGACACTTGCAAATAACTCATGTCAATCACATGTGTAGGATCACTAACATCATGCATATGCCTTAAAGAATCAGGCAAGGCTAATCGATAGTCCATGGGTCCTTTCCTTTCCACAACCTCGAAAATTCCCACAAACATAGGAGCGAGTTTAGCACCCTTTCCAAACTTGATCGAACTTTTTTGCGGTTTCACCTACAAGAAAACTCGGTCTCCAACTTCATAATTTTGGTCAACATAATGCACATCAACATACCTCTCTTGTTGATATTGCGCTTCTTTAATCCTTTGTCTTATCATTTGCATTTTGTCTTCCATTTCTTGGATCACTTCTGGTCCCACCAGGATCCTATCCTCAAGTTGATCCCATCTCAACGACGTCCGACACGGTCACCCATAAAGAAACTCAAACAATGCCATATTAATGGTCCTTTGATAGTTGTTGTTGTATGCAAACTCTACCATTGGCAATAATTATTCCCAATGCTTATGTTGGTCCAATACATACATACATAACTTATATTCCAAAATTTGGTTCATTCTTTCTATCTTCCCATCTGTCTCAGGATGATATGTTGTACTAAAGTTCAGTTGTGTCCCCAAAGCCTCTTGGAAACTGGTCCAAAATCATCCTGTAAACATCGATCCTCTATCATATATGATCCTTTTTGGTACACCATGTAATCTCACAATCTCACTGACAAACAATCTAGGTTTTTTTAGCACCTAATACATTGTACGTACATGAATAAAGTGTGCACTATTCATCAAAGTGTTAACTACCACGAAAATCGAGTCATGTCTCATTTCCATCAATGACAATTCGAAAATAAATTCCATCAAAATGACCTCCCATTTCGATTTTGGAAAGACGTGTTGCTGTAGTAATCTTGCTAGATTTCTATGTTGAGCCTTCACTTGCTGACATTTTAGACATATCGTCATGTAACTAACTATGTCTTCTTTCATTCCTTTCCAGAAGAATAAATTCTTACGGTCAACTTGCATCTTCGTGACTCTCGAATGACCCATGTACACTTCTCTATGAGCTTCACTTGAGATCAAACTTCTCAATTCATCGTTAGGAGGTATGTAAATCCTATTATTATACCTCATCAGTATTTCATTGTCTAATGTATAATCTTCAAACCTTGGTACCATAATGGTGTCTTGTCCGATATTTTCCTTAACCTCCTTATACCAATCATCATCGATATGTAATTTCTCGAAGATTCGTCTGAAGAGGTATTAATGAAAATATGTGTGGTCTCTGACTCAATGCATTGGCCACTCTATTCACCGTACCTTTTATGTAAGAAATCTCAAAATCCTATTTGCTAAGTAGTTCTAACCAACACCTTTGTCTCGCATTCAAGTCACTCAGTGTAAATATATGATGCAATCCACAATGATCTATTTTTAATTTTAATTTTTGTCCAACTAGATAGTGTCTCCACACTCTCAAGGAATATACAATGGCCAATAACTCCAAATAACACGTTGCGTAGTTCTCCTCATGGTTTCTTAATTTCCTAGAAATGTAAGTGATCACTCGATGATCTTGCATCAATACTCCGCCTAAACCCTCATTGGATGCGTCCGTGCATACCAAGAATTCCTTGTCCATGTCATGGAATTTTAGTATCGGCGCTATCTTTAACAACTCCTTGAGCCTTTGAAATTCTTCCACACATTTCTCAGTCCATACAAACTTTTTTTTTTTTCTTCTGCAGTTCGGTGATCAGATTTTCTATCTTCGAAAAACCTTGGACAAAACGTTAGTAATATCCTGCTAAACACATAAAGATGTGTCCTTCTTATACACTTGTCAGTGCATGCCATTCCATAATATCCTATAATTTTGTTGGATACACAACTATACCTTCACCGGATATAACGTGCCCCAAGTAATGAATCTTTTATTGGTAAAAAGAACATTTTGACAATTTCTCGTATAATTTGTTTTCTCGTAAACATTGTAGTGCCAAGCGTAAATGTTCATCATGTTCTTCTATCGTCCAAGAATATATCAGTATGTCATAAATGAATACTTAAAAAAACTTATTCAAGTATTCATGGAACACCCCATTCATCAAACTCATGAATACCCTCGGGGCATTTGTTAGTCCAAACGGTAGAACAGTAAACTCATAGTGTTTTAAACTTGTCTTGAATGTGGTCTTAGGAATATTGTCCTCTTTAATTCATAACCGGTGATATCCTGATCTCAATTCGATCTTTGAAAACATCGTCGTGCCCTTCATTTTATCAAACAAATCATCTATTCTTGGCAACATATACTGATTCTTGATCATCGCTTTGTTCAGTTGACAGTAGTCGATGCAAAGTCTCCATGATCCATCCTTCTTTATTATGAAAATAACAGGCACACCCCAACGTAACACACTTGGATGTATAAGTCCCAAGTACAACAATTCCTTCAATTGCATTTTCAACTCCTGTAATTCAGGCATTGACATCTGATATGGCGTTCTTGCTATCGGTTTAGTTCCAGGTTTCAATTCAATTGTAAACTCCAACTCTCTTTTAGGTGGAAAACCTGGTAACTCTTCTGGGAACACGTCTGCAAACTCTCATACTACAGGAAGTTCTTCCAACCCTTTTGCCTCGCCCCTTTCATTTAGTGATAAGATTGCATATAACTTAAATCCCTTGTGCATGCTCTTTTGTAGCAGTAGGGAAGAGATGAACCTCAAGGACACTCCCTGGTTTCTCCCTAAAATCAATCTTCTCCATCCTGCATCATCTGTCGAACTTAAACATTTCATCTTACAGTTGAGTATCGCATCGTGTGATTCCAACCAATCCATACCAATCACAATGTCATACGATCCTAATATCATGACATATAGGTTGAACTTCGTTAAAAAATCTCCCAAGTCAATGTTACAGTATGTAATCATTCCTCCAACCTTTTGTTTGGCACCCAAATTCATTTCTACATATCTAAACCATTCCTTCTCGACTTCCTTTACCTTAATTCTCTTTAGCGTTGCACTAGAAACAAATCTCTCTGTAGCACTTGGATCTATCAAAATACTAAAAGTTTGGTCGGTGATTTACCTGATGTCTCGAGCACAGTGGACTGCTGCTCGACCTGGCGATTATTCACCATTGCATGAATCCTATGGGCCTTCCCAAAATATTCCACTGTAGTGGGTCCTGTTGATATGAAAGCCCTGACCTTCTCAATAGGAGAGATTCCCTGGTAATGTGGCTCTCCACATGTCCAACATCTAGTTTTTGGTTCAGTACTCCTGGTCCCCGAAGTAGAAGTTGTTGGCCTACTAGTCTAATATCCTGGTATATTTTGCTGAAAAGGCCTAAACTACTGTTGTTGCAGGCAATGTTGTTGCTGATGCGGTGGTCCTCTATAGGGAGTCCTCTGTTGAGGAGTCGATCTTCATAGTGTCATGAAGATGGATCCTCTAGACGTATCTTGATACCATGATATATGTCTGGCTGGTTTCTGATGTTGCTACGCTCTAGATGTCTTCTTCCTAGTCGGTCTTGCAGGAGTCCTACCCTGACCCTTGTTGGTCAGTTCCTCTTTAGCTATGAGGTCCTTTTGGATGACATCGTGCAATGTCTGAGGCATTAGGACCCTCACCTTCGCATGGATTTTGAATTTGAGGTTGAACACAAACTTGTTGACCTTTAACTTCTCCATGTTTAGATGTGGAGCTTACCAAAGTAGCTCCATAAATTCGGCCTCATTCTCTGGCACTGTATGAACACCATTTCGTAAGGTTTTGAACTCATTGAGTTGATGCTCAATGAATTCCTCTAACAAATACCTCTCTCGAAACCGTTCCTTGAACAATTTCCATGACACGTCTTCAACGACCATGTTTAGTTGAGGTAGAAGCGTCTTCAACCATAGAAGAGTGTTCCCCTTCAGTTAAAATACCACCATGCGGACCTTCATGTTGGAGGTGTAGTAACGAAGTGAAAAACACATCTCCATGTTCTCCAACCATGCCTTGATGGCTGAGCCATCCGTGGCACCCATGAACTCGATAAACTTCACTTTCTCGAGTTCTCTGTGAATGCTACCACTTCCAGCTCGAGTGCCGTGTGAACCTGCATTGGGTACATGTTCCCTGGCCTCATCTCTATCTACTCAGTTAATCAAGGCCTTTGACATCATATGAAAGGACCTCATTAAACCAACCACATCCCCCACATCAACTTTCTCTTGTCCAATGTCTTGTTCTTCTCCTTGGGGGTTAGACCCCTCTAGCGTGGATGCTACTGGAGGTGTCACACCTCCTCCCCTAGCACCACGTCATCTACCTCCATGACGTCCTCTAACCATGATTACCTGCATGGAAAAATTTCAATTCTAATTAGCGATAAGTTATTAATCAGGTGTTTAATACAATGGAAGGCGTAATGATACCAAGTCATAGGTTTGAACCCGCTTTGATACCATATGTAACGACCCCTCCGTTACAACAACGGATAGCGATGTACTATATATATATATATATATATATATATATATATATATATATTGCATGAGGATATTAAAATCGTCACAACATAATTAATAGCATCACAAGCGACACATCATCATAACTAATAACGACAGAAAATCAATGCATTAACATAGTTAATAGCGACACATAAACAACACATCATTATAATAAACAACGACACAAATCAACACATCGTCATAATTAATAGTTTAACATAATCAACACATCATCATAATAAACAACGACACAAATCAACACATCACGATCAACTGAAGAAAAATACTAATAATTGATCAACCATGTCACTAAATATTAAAAGAACTACCTGCCCAACCTATCCTGCACGGTTAGGACCTCCAAGACACATAAGCAATGCTCATTTCCAGGATTCATCTGATTGATTTTTACGATTAAAGGTCTCAGGATTGGCGACTGTTCTAATCAGGAATGAGGAGGTATCTAAATCCCATAGCCCAACATAAACCACAATCCATACCAGATAATCAATATCACCTAATCATCAATTATTCATGTCGCAAATATAATAAATACTAAACTTAGTCAATCTTCAATCAATAATTAAGTACAATTAGAAAGAGGAATTACATAAGGAATGACAAGGACCACAAGAGCATAGGTACCTTCATAGTATTTGGTAGGGATTTTCATTATTCCATTCAACATTATTGCTCAAGAATTTTATGATCTATTCATTCTACCAAACATAATCAGAGACTATGCAAGAATGCTATATCTATCATCTATTACGACTTACCATTCAAGGATTGATCTATGGGTAATTCTTACCAAACAAGATACAATTTACTATGTACATAAAACAAGTTCTACACCATACCCTTAGTGTTGCTCTAGCAATTTATTCCTTTATCATTCTAAGGGATTGACAGTAAGGAGCTAACCACTAATAATATATATTCAATACTAAATTTCTTTTTATTTAATAAATCATAGGTAGATCAATCTTCTTAAGCTAGACATACCATTCAATGTTATCTTTCATTACATATCCCTTTTAGAGTTGTCAATTTATTTTAGCACATTCCTTGTAAAATTCAATAACAATGAGCACAAGGAACCTAATAGATTATAAATAAAAGCACCATAAATAAGAAAAAAATGATTTATTAGAAGAAACAAAGACAATGAATACAATTTCACTTTCATTTTCCATATAGCCCTCAAGGAGCTGGTCTTATACGAATTCAAGATTCAACAGAGTTTATAGAAAATTATAAAAAGTTGATTATACAATTTAAATCCAAACACAATTTTAAATTCCATAAAATACCATAACCAATGGTGAAGATGGGCTTG